>JAQGAF010001070.1:0-35821 GCA_034687865.1 Kryphioiulus occultus | reverse complement strand
CCCCCCTTCCGCACCAAGCTAGGTTTTTTGTAGAATTCAGCCTTCAAAATTCTGACAACACACTGTCAGTGATCACTAGTAACTTTATAAATTTTCTCCAAAAACCGTAAAGTATCATTGCTTGCAGGCTGTTGTAGCTTTATGAATATGACTAAAGTCATTATTTAGGAAGCCACAAACAGTCGTTAAAAATCAATATCATCCCTGCGTATTAATACGAACTGTCTGGCTGCACCTATTGATATACAGTGTATTCCATATCACAAAGTTGCCTGCTTGATTTCCCTCAATTGATTACAGAAAATCCACTGTCCACAGCTTGGCTTGGCTAAAACAACGTTTTCCCTCCAAGAAACCCAACTGTGGGTATAATTTGGTAAGCAGGACACGTAAATGTTGGATTGATTATTTGATATATGATCCCGTGCAAGACCTAGCTCTGGACTCGATCGCAAGAAGCACTAAATGAAACAATGCAGTTGTTGACTTAAGTTGCTGAGGATAAGAAGATAAATTAAGGCCTTTATTAAAGAACCTACGCTACCAGACATGGTTTTTTGGGTAACTCTAATACATAAGCGTATCGACAAACCAATATTGATAACCGAATTGTCCTATTTGAGGATATAACCCGATTAAGCTCCACTGCTGGAAGCTCTACACAATAATATCATTAGATAATAAAGAACATTCAGAAATTCTAAAGCAATAGAGCTTACTGGTGACATTTTTATTAATAGTTCCTTGTTGCAGGAATGAAAGCAATTTTTCATTAGAACAGGAATGACTGTAATGTCGTTTCTTATGGTTTTTGCCATACCCCAAATGAGACAACGAAATGTTTTCCAGCTCACTTGAACGATTTTCTGTATTTTTCCACAATGGTTTGGATTGTCCACTTGAAGGCAACTTCCAAATTATTTTAGGAAATTCACTGTATAATGTATTAGCATTAGAGCAGGTTATTGTAATTTGTCTGCATTTAGCAGTATTAATGCTTGCAAAGACATTCACATGTGCATGAGCATGTACCGGTACATGTACATCGATTCTCCAATTGAAACATACAGTTTTGTAATTCGGCGAAGGATGTTATGTGAAATTTACATTACAGATTCCAATATACCGAAACACTGTTCATGAATATCGTATGTGGCACCGTCGCATAGTGCGTAATGTACATGTATATGCAAAAGCATCTTGAAATTTATTGCTGGCTTTCAACAGTTGAAAACTTTGGTGTATCTGCAAAAGTTGGTAGCGAATAAAGTACGCTTAATATAAGGTATATATGCCCTTACATTTAAATATGAAAATAATTCAAAACAACTAACGGAATTGGGTACTTTAAAGATTGTTTAAAACTGCAGGGATGGGTTCACTTTCCTCGTATACCAACGTTGCACAGCAAGACCTTTATAATGCTTGCCATATTTTGTCACATTTTAAAGATTCCATGAGGGAAAATTAAATGCAAATTTATGCTCTCACAGTACAAGGATATTGCATTGAGGCGTTGAAGGTAGGACGTCAAAATCATAAAGGTATAGAAACATATTCAGTAAACAAAATATAATATACAATAAATAGGAAAAAATGACGTCACCGCAACATTAGTGGCTCCATGGGACTGGGACAAGAGCCGAATAACAAGGTGGTGAAATATTGAAGCGTCCCATTTCTTGCAGATGGAGTTTACAAAATGTGTCAAGCGAACTTTGACATTTCTTCAACGTGGCTTTTCTCTACAAGATACACTTATAGACACAGGAGATATGCTTTTCTTAGAAGACTTCATTTATATCGGCATTCATGGCTGTGCAGTTTCTTATATTGGAGGGACTCGATTTAACCTCGCCATTCTAGTCCGATGATGCCAAAAGCAAAGAAATTAGACAAGCAATCATAGATATGGAGGGAAAACAGAAGCGTGGGATTATTACAGAAAAAAATGTATTTTGGTCAACCGCTGCTATTAGTTTACTCGTATGGCTTTGGTCATAATCTATAGGATTATGAAGCAATATTCACGGATTCCATCATCTCTTAGTTACTGCCATAGACCTGTCTCGAGAAAAGCTGCTTTAGCTTTAGGAATGACGTTAAGAGCAAGACTGATTTATCCGAAAAATGCAAGGCTCCGAAAATGGTTGAGGTGTACAGACGGCTTGATTGGAGCTGATAAGCGCGTGGTCAAAATGGCGAAAAAGTGAGAAAACCACAAGTTTATAAAATACACAAATGCATTAATTGAAGCTATAACTACTGCAGGATGGGGTGATATACGTGTCTTAAATCGTACAGACTTTAGTGAAAACGTTGCCACAACGAAAATCAAGCAATGTCTTAAATTCGCAAAACATTTTGCATGACATAAACCAATTACCATGATGGCACAAGTTGACACAAATAACTGAAATGATGTCAATTACCTTTGTATGCTAAAACTTGTGGACATATTGCCAAACAGTGAAAAAGAGAAAGAACATTGCACCGTTTCGAAAAATAATATCTTTAACAGATTTTAGCCAACTCAGCGTTGCGGACTCCTAAACCCATAGTTCTTACAACGTTTACGAACTCGTTTTCCCAGACCACCCTGCCAATACAAATGCAATAATATGATTTCCAACAATAAGATTTCCATAAGGAAACAGCAAATTTACATCAGTTATATTTTTATTTGAAATTCGGGAATATATTTTTGATTTCTTTAGGTTACAAATTGACTTCACTATATTTGGGTCTTTAGTTTTTTATGGGCAGCATATGCAGGGCTGACTTTCGTGTTTTTTAACGATTATCTTAGTGAAAGGCCGTATGCAATATTGATGGTTCACGGATATTGATATGTCGCATTTCCCTAACTGTTTTCAAAATAAAACTTTTTCCTGACTATCCGAGGCTCTTCCAATTTCTCTGACAATTCCATTTTTCCAGGTTTTCCAGGTGAGGGGCAGCAAAACATGTAGCAGAAAAAAAGCAACATCAAGAATTATGACTTTCAATTTAGTCTTTTTGAAATTATCCACTTATTTCAAAAATTCATAATCAAATGCCATTCACAAGAAACTTCGATTCTGCCTTTCCCTGACAATGTTACCCAACCTTGACTTTCCCTGACCATTTTACTCAACCCTGACTTTCCCTGACCATTTTACACAACCCTGCCTTTCCCTGACCACGACTATTTTTCCAATATCCAATATAAATCCTGTAAATTGACTTAACCGGTTTGGTTGGTTGTAAGATTTTTATCGTTGGCCTATGTAAATTGACTTAACTGGAGAGATGGAAACTCCAAAAGTTAACGGCTGGTTTCACATCACAGAACCATTTCACTATCCTCACAATTATACTCACTCAAGCAGAATACTCATGTATGAGACATTAGGGCGGTACATGTATGTATCTACTGTACAGGTACATCTAAAACTATAATAAAAATGTTCACTTTTGCAAGAGGAGTTGAGGATGAAAATGGAATTTTCCCTATTTCATGAAACCGTTTCCATAAATGCTACAGTCGGATGCCAATGGCTCCTTCATTATTTGCTAGTGTACATTCCATGCTAGGGTATATTCCATGATAACAACATATGCATTGCGTAGAGGGAGCCGCAAATACCCCCACGTGTCAATACTAGATGGCGTATTTTTCAAGAAACGACGTAGTTTTTCGGCTGCAAGCGCTAGGCGACATGAAACGCTTGTATAAACTAAGTCAAATCGATTTAACATAAACAAGCCAATTCACCTCAGCAACTCCTACAAAGATTTAGACCCCGCGATGTTTACACTTCATTCGGTTTTATATATTCATCGGCTGGGAGTAACAGCTGCTTCTAATCTATTTCATTTGCATTTATTTTAACCTAACTAACACGCAGGCACAATGGCGTGTTGCGCAAGGGGAAAAATCGAAAACGACTCATCGGGGAAAATCAAGAGTCAGAGATCCGATGTAGAAGTCGACGATAAAAGCCACGTGTTGTGCGCTAAGCACAAACCCTCGTGAGGAAACTGCGGGTTTGTAACCCTCGTGGGCTTTTTGAACGTTCAATTGGGACCTCGTGGGTTGACCATGGTATGGCGGCCAAAGGTCCCAGCACGTTGTACATGTAAGGGTGTGACCGGCCATCGTTGTTGAAAAGTACCACTTCATTAATAAAACAGTTATGCCTCATTAAAAATGATTACAACGTGCTTTTTGCCATCGACCTCGTGATGTGCTGTCCCTCAAGGCACTTGTTTGGGTGGTGCTATTATTCTCCTACCTCATGATACAGTATTTTACTCTATATTTAACCATGTAAGTATTCCATAATGTGTGTTTGGTCAAGATACTACAGTAGGTTACTGAAACAGTGTTCCCTCAGAAACGAAATTTCCAACTTCCCTGACTTGCTACTGACTTATCCAGTTTTAAAACAACGTCACTGACCTCCCTGACCATTGAAAATGCAAACATATGAAAAATGACAATGCAATGCACGACGTAAGCCAATTATATGTAAAAAGATGTTACATGTGCTGCCCCTCAAGGCACCTGTTTGGGTGGTGATATTTTCTCCAACCCCATGCAAGAGTATTTTACTCTACATTTGACCAGTTCACTATTCCATAATGTGGCTCTGGACTAGATACTAAATTACTGAAACAGTGTTCCCTTACGAACGAAATTTCCGACTTCACTGACTTGTTTTAAAACAACGTCGCTGACCGTATGACATACATGTACGCCAATGCAATGCACGACTTATTATACATGTTTGTAAAATGACATGGAACACAAATTTTCATTAACAAACACAATGAGGTGCAGGGCTGACTGAGTGTACAATCTTTTGACTTACAGTAATGTTAACTAATACAGATAATTATGTGTGCGAAGGCAATTAACTATAATAGTGACGTTGAATTTGTCTGAAATTTTCAAAATAAATAGTGGACTTCATCTTTGTTCTAATTAATAACTAACTAAGTGAATGCAGTTGCAGTATACCGGTAGGTATGTAGAATTTCAACGATTTTTTTCAAAATAAATGAGTGCCATCTCCATACCTTTGTGCTAATTAATAATTAGCTAGGTGAGGGCACATTTACTATTGGTATGTTAAATTTCCCTGACTTTTTCCAGAAACTTTCCAATTTACATGACATTTCCAGGTTTTCCAGTTTTCAGGTGTCGTAAAACATCCATGCTTAGTTTATATGTTTAATAACCGCAACGCTTGTCATCACATTTCGCGTTTAAACTTTTCTGATATTGGTCCGATAACACTGATGGGGTTTCAAATAATTATATTTGGGATTTCAAATTTTCCTCCTTGCCTCAGTTCATGACTTTCAGATAACTAGCATCATGAGTGACATTTGACATGTACATACCAAACCTTGTGAAGCTGGTTCCACGAACGAAACGAAAGCTTATGACGCTCATGAATTTCACCATTTGTCATAAACCGACATGCATTAGGGAATGACTAGTGCCTGGTATTTTGCCCTAATACAGGTGAACGCCTGAATCAACGTCCCAAACCGACCATAACTCAACCCTATTTATGTTATGATACGTAAGCACGCGAAACAATGACATCAAGGGTGACTCAGTCAGAGCAGCATTCAAATGTTTCATGAATGATTAAGTGATTTATTCCCTTGTCGCTCGACGTGGATGATATTATGCCATAATGCAGAATGACATGTCAAGGTCTGATTTCCTAGGATGGCATATAGTCTGAGGTCTGGCGGAATCAATATTACCATAATTACGTCTTGAGTAATCGACATGCATATGAACGCATAACGTCTGTTCCTGTCATTTTTAAGAGTTGCATTACCCTGATTTCGCAAAAAATATACATCATACATGAAAATGTACGGTATATATTTTTAGAAATGAAGATAGATGCGTAAATGCAGTAGTTGACTAAACAGTTATAACAAATACTTTAAAATATCAACGAATACATTTTGCACGTTTAATTAATTTGGAAGCTGCACTGTCACCTCATTCTAAAAACGGGGGTAATTCATCCCAATATAGCAGCTATACTGTAATCCTATTAGCAAATTGCGGTTGCCTTAATAAATGGGGCTGTAAAACGTGCGAAACTTCTTGTTCCCAGCTTTCTTAAGCCCCGACATTGTTCTCTTCGTCTTAATGCTCAATGATTTGACTTTGGGATTTTGAAAATTGCGCATGTCCTGTTTATACAATCAATGATTGCGTTAGGTGGCAAATGTTAACCGGCTTAAACCCCCGAAAACTTCATTTGCTTTCAAGAAACCGATTCCGCCCAACTTAGCATACATTTTTCAAACCTTACCCTAAGCTACACTCAACTTTTCAAACAAGAAAGCACAGGCTCGTGTCGAATCCAATCCATTAGCCAGGACACGTGACCTGCCTTCAACGCATCCAGGATGAAACATGACGTACTAACCTGTCCCAATGTCATTTACGTGATGTTTAAATTTTTAAATTCAGTGCATAAAAGTAACAGATTGCTACAGGCAAAGAAAATTAATGAAATGTTTGATAGAAATGAAACTAACTTGCCATTGCACTTAACCGCCTGTAACACGTTTGGCAAATTTATTTACGTGTTTTTAAATATAGGGGTTTCCTTACAGTGGTACCCCAGAAATGAAGCATTCAGTTTCCCTTACTTATCCAGGTTTTAAAACAAATTTCCCAGACATTTCCAGTTTTAAAACTAATTTACCTGACTTCTCCAAATTTTAAAACAAGTTTGCCTGACTTGTCAGATGACAATATTTATAAGTTAAATTGTATTCATTGATTATAATACATAAATCGAGGTAGAACAAACATTTTCATAATAAAAGAGCAAATTTCACAATTTCATCATTGCTTTCCTCTGGAAATCCGTTAAAGTGAAAGTCCACAATTCCAAAGATGAAAGGCTGACTCAATGTGCCACCTTTTGACATTTGTGCAAACAAATGTAATATTGAATTGTTGAATTTCCCAGATGTTTACAAAATAAACCGCTTTTCCTTGACGTTTTCCTGGCTTATCCAGGCCTTTCCAATGCCCCTGACAGTTTCAGGCAAGGTTTCCCCAGAGATGAGATTTTAAACTTCCTTGACTTTACCTTGACTTTCCATTCTTTAGAACAAATTTCCCTGAACACAGAAAATGCCAAAATATAACATACGCCAATGTAAGGGTTACTGTACAGGTGTACGTATTGCTTATTTTGTATAAACATAAATTTTAATTAGGAAACAGCAAATTTAGATTAATTTTTTAAATTGATTATTTCATCATGAATTTCTTCGCCAATTTTGATTTTTGTATTAACCAATAATTACCAATATAAAATGCATTATTAACATGTTGAATCTCACTGACGTTTTCAAAGTACATCGATTTTTCCCTGACTTTTCCAGACCTTATCACTTTCCCTCAATTTTGCCACGTTTCCAATTATAAAGTATTGGAAACTCACAGAATCAGAGCACAACAATTTGATTTACAAGCATGTGCTTCAGCTCACCTCGATGATTTTCGATTGCCATCATCAATGCAAAAATTATAAATACAATGTTTCGTTACAAGTGGAATTAGGAACCCTAAAGAGGGCTGTTGATAAGAGCGAAAATTCAAAACCGACGTGTATCAGCCATGGCATCAACGCTAGAGATCTTAATGTAATCAGATGGAAATAATGCAGCAGTCTATATAAAATCATTGCAAACATTTTTAAGCTGGTTTGCACAAACCGCTCACATGTGAAATTCAAACATAGGCGAGCGAGAGCATTCTGCCCTCCCTACGTTAGCGTCACTGAATGTGAATTAATTAAAATTGTAGCGAAGCTAGATGTACTTTGTACAGATATCGTTCACTAGCACGAAGTTTACCTACGCCATTTACGAGCATGTCTTGCCCGAATGAGCTGATGAGTGCAAATCTGCATTATATCTATAATTTTAATTAGTTTTATTGCTGCATTCATGTCGAGATCATTGGGCGAAGCATGTCTGTGAGCAGAGATTGCGCAAACTGATAGTTGCATCTCTGAACACATATTGCAATTAGCAGAGCCTTCGATTCTTATTTGACAAATCGATACACACGAATTATGCAAATTTGTGATGTGATTGGAATGAATGCTCGAAACCAGAGTTAGCGAGGGAATGATGTCACTTAGGCGTAATGTCCTGTACTCCATCAATTAACATTCCAACTAAATCTACCGGCATTTTTAGGTTTAAAATTTACACTGGAAAATGTTTGGTTTGTTACCTTTATGGTGCTGCTTGCTTAACTAAAGTTATGTAAGCAGGTTCATCATTGAGGTTCTTGAAAACGTACCTTAAAAGGTGACTGGAGGATGTCCACGTGATGTTGTATCGCCTGCCTTCACTTGTTTATTTTAGATATATGTAGAAACGCGGTTCACTTTGTCAATCGTCAGACGTTCTCTGAAAGCAAAAAAAAACAGGTTGGTCACAAAATATTTAATAAAATGCATGATAACACATGAAATACATAAAACAAGCATCAATTGTAAATAACCGTTTAGATTATTAATACCGTAATACTATTTCAGAACAACCTTATGGGAAAAGCTGACTGTGAAGTGATTGTGAGACTGCAAACTGGTAATATTTTTTAAAACATAACCATTCTGGGATTGCAGTTCTGGTGGCAATAAGGTAAATGATAAGTTGGTAAAATGGTAAATTGTTTAACAATACTATGTAACCAGTCTTCAACAACCTGGGAAGCCATCCTATCCTAATGGTCCTACCTACAATATAAACAACAACCATTCGCAATTTTATTTGCGCATGTAGTAAGTGGCAAAAATGCAAATAGTATTCTAAAAATATACCGATTGATGCATCAGGAAATATACAGTAATTATATACAGGAATTATATTCCACGAAACATTTTCAAATATATTTTAATACAATTTTCAAATATATTTACAATATTTTTAAATATATATTCCAATATTTCGCAGAATATATTTGAAATGTAATTTGAAATATACGAAAATTGGGAGTTTTGGTATATCATGTAACATCTTCTGGTACATTAATTGGTATATGTTTATAATTCTTTGTCACACATTTTTCATATTTTGAAATATATCTCAGCACCAACATCATGTGGGATAATTAGTTGTTTCCCTTGAAACTGATTGCTACTATCTTGTAATTAGTATAGGAAATGCATCACATGTCAGCAGTAACCAAAAAATGACCAATTTTGCCAACCTTTATATTCTTTATCTACTGTGCTCGAAGTTGTGAAACCATACAGTACGTTAATAAAATCAGATTTTAATTAAATTTTGTTTCAACATCGTTAATACAGCGTATCCAGTATTAGTGTGTTATTTGGGGGAGGAAAGTTAATTTAAATCTAGTCTGTACAGATGTCAAGCCTAAAAATAATTTGCAAATTAACGATCGGGTTTCAGATTGAAAATTCTGAGCATCAGGTGGAACAAACATGGTTAAACCTGAATATCCCTCAAATCACACATGCAGCATCACATGTTAATCATTAAATCATTGCACAGCACTGGGTGTGCATTCGGGGAAATAACTTCAAATGAAACTACTTTAGACAGTTTTTTTCTAATTCAATATTCACGCGGGTGGCTAATGCCTGATAGGATTTTAATTACCCAATCCAGTACAAAATTGAACGTTTATCTAGCATCCAGTCAAAACCACCTTAAGCCCACCTATACACCTCCAGCAGCAAAACCTAAAAGTCATGCAGGGCCCATTCAGCGTGCAGAGAGAAAAACTGATAAAAGCGAAAATGTCAAACGACATAATGATGATGCGATGTAATGACGTAAACAGTTTCGAAGTATTGAAGAAGAAAAAATAAGCCTTCAAACGCTGTAGATTGTGTTTAGGCAGATATTATCATCACATCATGATGCTCATCATCAAGCTGGGAGAAAATCGACGCGAAAATGCGGCTTAATCTTAGACGAGATACTAATTAGGGGTGACACTAATGCGTTTTCTTACCAGCTCTAAGAAGCGCTCAAATCATATTGGAACGAAAAAACCAGGACAAAAAACTAATGCAGCCACCTTTGAGCCAAGTCTGCACTAACTATTTTCTAAAAAAAGACACAATGGGCGTCTTCGTTGGAAAAAAAAGATGCCAAATACACGAAACATGATAAATAGTTATGGCTGTCAATTCCACGCTTTCGCCAGGCTTTACAGAATTAAGCCTTCTTGTCATCTTAAACAAAGGTGTCGGTCCTGTCGGAACAGCTACTGCTAAGACGACATTATTACGTGGGGAGGCCTAACTGCCATTGTTATTAAGTGGATTTGAGAGGCGAACAGGAATGCAGAAAACAAAAGCTGTCCTGGAATGTTTCTCTCATTAATTTCCAAGAAACTTGGCTAACCCTTTGGGTAGCAACTTGACGTACAAAGAGCCTGAGGAATTCACCCAAAAGCTTGTTATCACGTCATCCTGGGATTACATCAGTAATTTTTAATTCAAATCATAAATCTTAACAAAATCGATTTTGTAACATGCATTTCTCCAGAAATGCTAAAATTAGCTTTAGCCCCTCTACATTTTGTCACAATCAATTTAAATATTATATATTACAGGAGTGCTGGGCAACCAAGATAACTCGAGGAGACTATGACTAACAAACTACAGAGGCAGCCATGTACATGTAATTCTGTTTGGCTGTCTTATTGGATTCTTAATTTCTTTCCGTATTTTAAATCCAATCTTTAAACAGCAACCTCCATTGTTCTGGTGCGCCCTGAACATCATTGCATTGTCTGCATTTGCATTTCAATATGACTATTTTAAACGAAGACTGGTTGCTCCTAAGTGAAATCGGTAGAGCACCTTGGTATTTGGTCAATTACTGCAAATGATATTCATAAAATGTACTTTTGTGCAGTATAATAGAGTCATAAATCCTGTAATGAAATACTACATGTACATTGGTAGGAACGACTAAAAAGTAGTCTGGTGACTTTGTTTATCTTCATTACCTTATTCCACAAGTGTCAACAGTTCCATTTAATCAGCTATTTCCACAAGATTATCTCTGGGCGATAATTGCATCAACTCAACGCAAAATCATTGACTGTATTATTCTCAGCAACCATACATTTCTTTGAGTTATTCTGTTTTCCCATTAATATCAAAGAACAAGATGGCTTACTTGCTTGTATGGTAAAAGTGTTCGATATTTGGGTATGGAGGAGCAATGGTCATTTGTCTTCATTGGACACCATGTTTATCTTGCAAGTGCTTCCTTTAGGGGAATGGAAAAGGTGGAAATTACAGTTGTCAGAATTAGGAAGAAGGAACTGTTTTCCCATAATCCTCCTTGTGCATCAGGTCCTCATTGCTATGCGTTTCCTGCACATTTCCATCGTCTGACAACTTGCTTACCCATAACCGCCCTCGCATGAGCAAGGCCCCACAAAATGGATGGCGACGAATGAGATTTAGGGCCAATGCAGACGCCCATTTGTCAAAATTAGCCAACTTCAATGGCTCGCAACTCAATAGAGAATCGCAAATCCATCTTTCCTTACTTTCATTTGCCACTAAGACAAAGGAAGTTCCCATCCCATGCACCCAACAGTCGAAGTCGATTAGAAAGTATGTAGATAGGGGCAACCGAAAAGTTCAATAAGGTAAATCTGATACAGACATAAAGTACATTAGTTTAAATAAAGTTTGAAAAAAATACAGGTTATAGTAAGGCCACGATGTTAATGTTGGTATGTCTTGAATGAAAATTGGTTGAGGCGTATCTTCATAGACTACAGCATACATGTACAGCGTATATTGATCAGGAACATACGTGACATTTAGAATTTTGAAAGATCAATTAAAACAGAAACCAGACATGAATGTTAGACTAAAGCTGAAAATGTATACTACCGTACAGTAAGCAGCCAAAGACTGAATTAATCAAACAAAATAAATTAAAAAGATACAGAAAACAAGATAAGGTTATTTTCGACATCGCCAAGGGATTGGAATTAGGAGAAAATCAATGCAGTAATGTCAATAAATAGAACTTTTAAAAATAACATTAAAACGATTTTAAAAAAGATTACTTGTTCCATTAACAATAAGTAATTCTAGTGCTTGCTTCAAAGTTTTGTTTGGCAGTGATGCACTGATTACAGACAATAGAGACTTAGCGCAACACAACAAAAGTTCAAAATTAACAAAAAGTATAAGTTAAGTTTTGCGTCTTTAATCAATATTTGTTACAAAAGTGCTTTTTCATAACAAAAGTTGACCACTACTTTTGTTTTTCCAAAAACCAAAAGATGAACTGAGTTACAAAAGTCTATTTCGACTGCAATTGGTTTTGCGTGGTCACGAAGGATGACGTCATTTGATTTGCGCCTTACGACAGCCATTTGATACAAGTTTTCAAATACCCACCCTAGATGGCGTTGTTTAAAAATTAATTTGTTTAAACGTTTCGGCGAATATTTGCATACAAATCTTTGCATTGCACGAAAAGTGAATTTATTTTTGTAACTTATGACTTTCGTTTAAATATCTTTTGTTGAGCAGCACTAAGTGTCTACTGAAACACATGTGGGAAACGAAAATTTGGTGACGAAAAATAATACCTGGGTGTTCATTAACAGTCTGGATGATAGCAATTGAACTTGGAGAAAATCGCTAGGCTCGTAGTTCAGATTCAATAAACTTATTTAAATAAACGCCCCAGTGCACGCAGCCTCGGAGTCAATTTTTACGTTATCTTCGCAAAATAACTTATCTCGTAATCTAGACTACACCACAGAAAGGACCGAACCCAGCGCCATATGTTTCATAAAGCAGTGTATTTCCTACCCATATCACGTTCCTACTTTGAGGGAATATTGACCGATAAAGAAACCCGGTGGAAACTTCGCTTTTCCCCCACAAAAATTTCAGATTATTCCGAGTAACACGCCTAAATGAAATAACTTTTGCCAACGCAATAACGATAAGCCATTTTAGTGAAAATGAAATGCATCTGTTCCAAATCAGCCAAACCGACGCTGCCTCACTCAGTTAATCTTTCCACCGCAAGCCACGCATCGCTACATGTACTTTTCGAACACCCCTGGGCAGCAGTGCATGGGTTGTTAAGCGAATCTGACCATAATAAATCACAATTTGCTGGCTGATGAGATAGCATGCAGGTGCTACGAAAGCAGCGTCGTAATCAAGCCAGACATTTGTATTAATTTGCGAAATAAAAGTGGGGCATTGCACCGTAGACGAAATTTTTGATGGAAAACCAATTCGTGCGTAATTACGTCGTTCAAAACGCATCCTCCAACCGCACGTTCAAAACATCCATGTATCCACCAAGCCTTGAAAGCACAACCACTTTCCAACACGAAAGTGACTGAGCAGAATCATTTATCTTTTTCCCAACCCCTCTTTGACAGGACACTCGCAAATGACCGTTTCTGGATATCGAGTAAATGTATCTGGTTTTCAGAAGAGGCATTTTGTGATGAAGAATTACCGTTTTCAACTTCGCAATATCACCGCATCGTTACCATATCTGCCGTGTTTATCATCACCAGACGAAACTGGATCGAAGTTCGGCTTAAGTAGGTTTTGAAGATGCACGGTTTACATAATTTTTAAAAATGGATACGAAATGTGACATATTTGAATTTCCTTGAAATGAGTTTAACACGTGATGCAGTAAATTTAGAGGCAGCCCACATGTAAAGAAAATGCATTTCAAATGCATTACAAATATATTGCAAATGCATTGGTTGTTTTTATCACGATACGAAATACATTTGGTAATGTAAACAAAAATGCATTTTACAATGCATTATAAAATATACTGACTCGTGTATTTCACGATGTATTTAAAAGTACATACTTCAAAAAAGATGTGTGTGCTGCATTGAATTCAATGAGATTGATGGATTGTTGAATTTTAAACTTTGTCATTGCCAGCTCTAATTTATTTAGTAAATATTTTAGATGTTTTTTAAATTCAGAATAAGGATTTTTAAACCTTGAAATTACGACCTATAGCAAGGCTTTTAACATTTCACAAATCATGGAATATAAATTGTAAAATGCATTCTTCAATGCAAACACAACATATTCATTAATCATCAAAGTACAATGCACACGAACTGCGCTTACATTACAGTGTGTATTACACAATACATTTTCCAACACACATAATATCTTTCAAAATGCATCCCATAATGCATTACAAACTGCTCAAAACCACAATATAACATGTATTTTCCAATGCATTCCCATTACATGTGGGTCGCTTATCACAACCTGAATTTTTTTCAACCCGATAAAAAGCAACTCCAAGTTTTTGGACTTTTGATATGTTAGTGACACATATTCATACATGTATATCGAAACTCCAAAACCTTAAGTTGTTTTATATTGAGTTGAAAAAAATTGAGGTAACGAACGTGCTGATTTTGTGCTTGTTCTCCTACATGTAAACAGGAGATAGATTGTTTATTAGAACTGTAGTCCAACTGATTTCTCACACACTCCATTCAAGGTAATGGGAAGATATCAAAAAAGCAAACAAACTAAAAGTTGTCATATCGTTATAACTAGCATCAGTAGCTTGCTTTGCTTTCGCTTCGATCGATGAGACGTGAGACGTGAGACGTCAACGATTTAATGTTAGTACCTGATCTAAACTTATTAAATTTCAAATTCCCTATGTGAAAGATCCAAGGTCTAGAAAAAATTACATTAATGATCAACTGCCCGTGAAGAGCAGCAGTATGGGTTCATGGAATTATTGATTATAATATGCTCATGGAATTATTGGTTCAAAGGGGCATTACCAAATAATTATGTTCATGGAATTATTGGTTAACAGGGGTAGTATCAATGAAGTTATTGGTTCAAATATGCTCATGGAATTCTTGGTATACATGTACACATGCACATGGAATTATTGGTTCAAAGTAACATTACCAAATAAATATTCATGCAATTATTGGTTAAAATACAGTTAAAATTGTTTGCGAAAGTGTTTCAATAATTTTTATTCATATTTAAAACTTTGCTGTCCAGTTTTTTAAATAATAATGATCACAATTAGTGGTATTATCAAAGGGCTAGGCCTACTATATGAAAAGATATACCCCTTATTTTCATAAAGTAGTTGATTAAAATGTATCGTTTGTGAACAGTTTTTCATAAATTAATACTCATACATGCACTTAAAACACGCGCTTCGTTAAAATGCTTTCTTGGTGATTTAGTTAAAAAATTGCTTCGCTTGATATTAATATTTCAGAAGTAATTGTTCAGTAGATCGCCCTTAAAATGCATCATTTATAGTATTTTTTTATGTTTGCTTATTGTGTTAATCGTATTAATACTGTATTTATGAAATATTCAATATGTCCACAAAACTGCATTAATGTTGACCTTTTTTTTAAAAAAACGTATTTCAAAATAATTTATCATCATAATTTATGACAATGTTTTTCACACATAATTCAGTATTTCAGGTAGTGCTTATCAAATTTTCAATCATGACGTTTCCTTACTATTAATATTACCAAATGGTTTAACGGTCCCCTATCCAAATATTAAATTTTCAAACTAAATGAGGACAGTAATGCCAGCTTATGGCAAGTATCCTTGAAAATGTTGCAGGCTTGCAGCGACCTGTTTCTAAATTGCTGAAAATTCCCAAAACTACAATTTGAATATTAGCTTTTATATTAGTTTTTATGGGCATTAAGAATGTGGGTAATGTCAACGTGAGACCACGAGATGTGTAAAATTTAAATTCAATTTAAAATATAAGAGCTGCGATACTCTTAAGAGCCATTACTTCCCGCTGTTCAAAGGCTATCTTTTTCAGCTTGTGATAAAACGTAGGAGACCAATTGTTTATTCGTGTCATTTCAACACCAGCACTTTTAATTTATGACACGCCGCTGGTACCCGAGTAATCAATTTCCAGACCGTGGATGGAAATTTCAGGCCCTTCACGAACATATTGGGTATTCTTGAATAGACGATTGTCTTTTATGTTTGCATTCATGTTGCGCGCAGGAAACCCCAATATTTATCGAGCAAATTTGAATTAGGAAAAAAGTCAATTCCGTTGAGCATCGCAGCGTAGCAAACAAATGTGCTTCTTTAGTTAATGTTGATTAAATTTACGCCTAGTTACGCACCACATGACAGCCTACAATGGCAATGAAATCATTGTCGAAAACAGAAGGACGTACACCTTTGGTGTGAATGGTGCAACTGGTGCACTCCAGCACGTTTAAAGGAAACACCAATTACAGGACAAAAAACGTGTTGTGGGAATTCACCGTCTGTATCGAGTGAATGTCTCCTGTTGATTTTCAACAATGGCTATAAAAAGTATGCTTTTTTGCATAAATTACTGTGACCCAGCCAGTGTTATAGAGTAAGTACTCGGACCGAGAGCATAAACACATGTAGAACGCTAAAACTACTGGGCTTGCGTTGTGTTTTAGACGTCTAACTGAGCGAATGAAAAAAAAAATAAAATAGAATATGTGTAAGTTGAGCTCTACTTCGGTAGAGTCCCGCTTCAACATACATGTATATAGGTACTATGAGGAAGTGGGCTTCTCCTAACGGCTAGTTGGATGGCAGTGATTGTCTGGTGGTTAGGGGCGGCTAAATCAAAAGAAAATTACATTGCTAGGTCAGGTTAAGCACGAAATAGTAAAGCACCTGTGGTTTATCCAAACTGTGAATGTATAAAAATGAGTGTACAGCGTTGGTATGTAAATTGTATGAAAACATGTACTATGGAACCGTGCAAATGCACATGTAACGTGTTGCCACAAGTTTCCAGAATATCACAGGCATTTTCCCATTGAAAACATTAGAAAATGATAAATAGAATCGTATAAAGTAAAACTTAATGGCGTTAACCCTCAAATTACACCATCTGAATTATTTCACACCTACAGTATGAATGAAATGCGATATTCCAAATTCGATTAAAATGCTGCGAGTAATTAAATAAATACACATGGAATTGATACATTTTCATTATCAGGAGCATCTTCAGCTCGTAAATAGAACAGTTATGAACAGTATTTTCTAAGGTTCTGTGAGGCATTAATATGCTTTTGGAGGTAAATCTGCTATGCGGATACACAATGTCTCTCAACATTCCGTGTATTTGCACAAATTTCAAATTAATGAATTAATACAGGCGCTATAAGCTTTGTATGTTGTATTCTTGCTTGCGTCCATGGATGGTTAATAGTTTGAGCCTAAACAGGGTACACGTATGCAGTGCATGTAATGACGAAATCAAGTTCTTAAAAATTATTTTTATACCTCAGCTTTGTGCTTGAATTAAGAGCACTAATCCTATCTACCGTGAATGCGGCAAGCTTTTGTAACTATTGCCATTTACTTTATGGTAAACATCCTTTGTCTTGCCTGGCATCCTATTGTTTGAGAATTATTTTATTTACCACTACACGTGCACGTGCTTTGTCTCCATGTTTCGTAATTCTCACAAAATATGAATTTCCTTTCTTTACAAATGAAAATGCCTGCTGGTGCCATTCTCAGAAAACAACAACGCTCATCGGCCCTATGCGCAATTACACTGTACAGTATAACTTAATTGAGCGAATACACGGTGCAGGCGTGGTTCTCAAATTTTATAGAATTTGGAAGATGTAGCATTACGTTATAGATACTTTGGGAATTTCTATAGCAAGTTATTCAATCGAAAAGTTTCCGCTTCACTAAATATTACAAATTTCGAATATACTAGAGTGCTCCAAATGTGCATAAAATGTGCTCCAAATTTGCGTTTAACCTAACCTGTCCTAAACAAAACTCAAAAGCAAATTTTTATTTTGCCAGAACAGGCAGCTTGGCAATCACTGCCATCCTACAAGTGGTCAGGAAAAGTCCACTTTCTCATAATTGGTATGCTGGAGCAGGGTAAATACCATAGTATAGCCCAAATTTCATACACAGCAAAATCAAAGTCGTTACACCATGATGTGACGATTCAAAAATGACAAACAATGCATTTCGCTTTTCAGGTGTCACATAACTATCGACCCACATGGTTCCTGGTACAAGAAGGTATAGTGTATATACGGATCAACACCAATATATGTTCGTACTGTAATGTTTGCTGTCAAGCTATGACAGTTGGAGAAATGCCTTGGCAGGGAAGGCAATGCAATAATGGCCAATAGAAAAGGGGGAAAAGCCACTTCAATGTGTACGAAACGCTATAAAATCTTTGACTTATGGAAAGGAACAAACATTTCTCGTCATATAGAAGCTTCAGACAGTTGCTCAAGCAACGAACCTGTCACAGCGAATCTGGCACCAAAGGATTAAAGTCGATCGTCAACCCTGATCAGTCATCAAGTTTTCGAAAAACACCCCAAGGATTCGCGACCGATGTAAACAAATGTGAACGGAATTTCAAGACTATGAAAACGACCAGTTGAATAATCTCTGCACAAACCGATATGACAAGTGGAATTTCCTTCAGGAATCGATAAGCAATTTCTTTCAATAACAATGCAACGCTCCTTAAACATGTTAGAAACATGCGAAAACAAGATTATGCTCATGCTTTTTAAGCATATTCGAATACCGTAGTGTTGGACCACCGTCGACAAATCAATGTCTTCTAATATAAAGTGACAATGTTATTTCACTATGAGAGACACCATCTGTAAACGAGAGTATAGTTGGATATTCAACAAACAGTTTCAGTTTTGTGTTTACTTTCAAAGCAAAACTGAACTTCAGCTCGTTTTCTAAATAGCAGCCAAAAATAAACCAATCATAATAATGTTAACCAAGCATTTGCTTTCAAATAGCAGACGTAGGCTGAAGACTATCCTCCCGTTTCATCCAAAAACATGTTAATTTTGATTTAAGTTTGCTAGCTAGTAAGCAGGAAGTTTCATAAGTGGCTTTTACGAGTGAGTTCGTCTTGTTTATATCATGAGCGTCACCCTTGACACAGTATTAACGACTGTTTAGAGAAGATAATATTGGGATTAATAAACAACAAAGTTTTTAACTTTAAAAGGACGCTAATTATAGATTGAGCAAAAAAAGCTAAAAGCAATCAACAGACATTCAAAACAGTTTTTGTGATTAGTTGGAGGGAATTAATGAGTTAGATATCGTATTAAAGGCACTTTGATTTCCCGCATGACTTGTCAAAGAAATGAAACCATGTAATTTCTAATTTCACTGTTATCGATATATCAGATACCGAAGTCAGTTCTACTTAACAAATTCCCCAGACATCAGATTTTCTTTGATAATTTCCAATCACCCAGCGCTGACATTAGAGATAACACAAACTATAAATAATTCTTCGGCAACAACAAACCGCAATGGATTAAGCTACGCCCGATTCATCAATAAGCAATTCACGGTTAAATAGATTTCCACTTAGCAACAGCAAAGCAGATTCAATTTCATTAAAAATTTGTTTGGCAATAATGTTGTAAAATATTTTTAAATTCACATGTGCTAACAGAACACGAACATGCTATAGATAGCCGGGTTTACTGAATAAATTTGCGTAATTTTCTGTCATCACTGATAAACCCAAATCTTGTACATGTATCAATGACAGACAGATGAGACACCGCAAAAATAACATACTTTAGCATGTGACCAAATAACACATGCTTTAGCCAAAAAAAATCGCAATGAATTTAGATAAATCCGGAACACACATTTTTGATCAAAGTCATCAAATTGGTCTTGAACACGTATACATTTGTGATTTAACGTGTAGAAAACATTCGAAATTCGATTAAACAAGGCCAAAACATGTAAATTTAAGATCGCACGTGCCTAAAATAAGTACATTTGTGATCAAAACATGCAAAGCCCACGCAAAATTCAAATGGACAAGTCTAGAACACGTACATTTTTGATCAAATGTATCTAGAACGGTTCACGGAAAGTTGTTCGCCAACATTTGTTCGCAAACAGTTGCTAACATAAGTCAATTACTTGCTTAACCTAACCTAACCAACACATAACCTAACCAATACTTAACCTAGCTTATACAAAACTTAAGGGAACAAATGTTGGTGAACAGCTTTCTGTGAACAATTGTTGAACATGTACACCTATAGAACAGTTATTGAACACGGACATTTTTTATCAAAAGTGTATCTAGAACACGTATATTTGTAATCGAACATGTCAGGAACGCGTGCATTTTTGACCAAGCATGTCTAGAATGCGACAGTTTGTGATTAACTCTTTACATACATGTACTGTGTATGGGCTCCTGCGCCAGACTATATTTAGGGCACTACTTTAAATACTTCAGAGCATATCCTTGACCGACTAACACATGCAACTCATTTTAAAAGTATGCGTCCATTAAATACATAATTTATGCTGCAGGCACACGAATCGCACATTGTAAATTTCGGATTAGCTTATTCAAAACAGACTTGATAATTTAAAACCCATTTCCATCAATGAAAATGTTTTATACATTTTTTTGTAGAGGGCAGGAAATACAGTATGTTCGTGATTTCCGTCGGAATTCGCAGCACACTTCCATTAGGGCACATAGCAGAAATCTGTTCTTTGTCCCTCAATACAAGACAATTTTCTCGTACCTTTCTTTTCCAAGATTTTGCACTTTTCTCGGCGCTTGATGTTCTAGTAGAGCTGCTTAAAACTAAGTCTCGCTTACACTCGCTGGGGCACGCCTCGCCCCTACGACAAATGTTATTGCTCGCTTTATTTTCCTGCAAAATTCATCAGTTAGAAAATTCCAATGAATATTTAGCGAGCTGAAAGCCATCGCAGTTGTAATCCGCCGACACAAGCGCTGTAAATTATTCCGACGATAAAACATGATTGAATCAGCAGGGATTTGCCAGCATTTTTTGCCCATTTATTCAGATTTAAAACTGCGAAAGGGAGGAAATGTTTAGACGTAGAAAACCGAGTAAGTCCATTAAAAATAAAGTGGAAGTTGAGCGGAGATTTACGAGATTTGGCCCAGCTAAAAGAAATGGGTTGTTCGCCTTAAAGATTGGGCGTAGGGATAATTCACTCTCCCTTTATTTCCCGTTCCCCGTCCTTTCGTCGACTTAAAATACACCAAACAAATCGTGGCCATCTGCTACCAATTAAATTATGAACTTTAGAAACGACAAGATCCCAATAAAAGTCAGCAGCTGCCTCGTGGAGAAGAAAAGTACGACCCTTGCAGCTTTAGGGTCCTTGCAGCTTCCACTCCTACGACGTAGTAAACGACAGGAGCGAACGTACAATATAAACAATTCGGGGATGACATTGGGGGCTTTGAAAAGCAATATTTTATCTTAATGATTAATAAGAAAATTTTAATAAATTTTATAGCGAGCTTCCAAGGGGAAATGAAAGCGCGCAATTTCTGCAAATGAAAGAAATTGGAAAACGACTCGAGAATATCGTTGAAAATATATTTATCGTGAGGGGCAATCGCATGAAAAGCTAAATTATAGCGTTATATCAATTTTATTCATCAAGCCGACGAATACAGCCAAACACACGCTCCCCCTTAAAAAAGGCAGTGTAAAAACGTGTTTGAACATGTTTTGGTTACGTTTTCCAAGGTGTGCTGACAGTACAATTATGTTCACAAAATATTCTTAAGCGAATTAACGCTTGTCTCTAAAATTATACATGGCATATCTTTGTTGACGGTATGCTCACCAACTATTTATAAGAAACTGACGCTTCTACATGAACTTACATGTATACATGGCATTTCTTTGCTTATACAGTACACTCTAGTTTGATTTGTAAATATTAGAAAAAAATTATGTTTGTCCATCAAATTGCTATGGAATCTTTGATGACTGGATGTTTCCAAATATTTTAATGAAATTTAGGTTTTGCCATAAAATTTCATATGGCATATCTTTGTAGACAGTATGTTTTTAAAATATTTTAATGAAACTGACGTTTGGTCATAAACTTGCATATGACATATCTCTGTAGACGGCATGTTTTCTAAATGTTTTAAAGAAAGTGACGATTGTCCCTAAAATCATCCATGGCATATCTTTTTGCCATTTTAAAGCATTTAAACTTGTCCCTAAAATTATAGATGGCACATCTTTGTAGTCAGTATGTTCACGACACGAAATATTTTCCACAAATTGAGGTTTGTCCAGAAACTTACAAATGGCATATTTTTGATGACAGTTTGTTTTCCAAATATTTTAAATATATCGACATTTTGCCATAAAATTGCCCATAAAATGGAATTGGCAAAATGTTGCACTGGAAAAAACGATTGTAAGAGCCAATGTTATAAATGAGTTTCATTATTGAACGTGTTGGGTAACATGTTATCAATGTTAAAACAGCCCAAAAAACATTTTCAAACCGAGAAAATTATGAGCATCCTCTATACCACCCTATTCACCCAACTTCTTTTTTTCAAAATTCCGATACACAATCCAATCAACTGGCCTTCATTTTGAAACTGTCCACCTTCCTTGTGCTTTTTTTATTAAATTATATACAGCGTTTCGCCGTCATAGAACTAAAAACGCCACTTCATATTTAGGCTAATACGTTCAGCAGTAACCAAAAGTTTTAAGTGCACCACTTTCCTCTTAAGTGCATTTTCTTAAAATAAAGCATTTCGACATGGACCACCAGCAGTTTGAAAACCTTGGGAAAAACTACCCCAAAAAATTGATAGCTCATTAGGTCCCTTAACGTCTTGTTCGTCTAGTAACGCTCGTTTGTCATTGACTGTCGAGCACCTGTTGACTTTTGCAGATCTTTTTTCGCTTTAAAAGTTGCCCGGTATTCATACACTGTATAGCCTCGACTTCTGAGCAACAACGCATAGTACAGTCAGAGGCAAATCAGTTTGCTATTAAACAAGTTGCAAACCGGCTACATCAGTTTGCAATCAACCTGCAAAAAACTAATAGCAAACCGGTACTTTTAAACAAATATCATCAGTTTGCAATCATTCTCCAACCAATATACTGAAGTTACACACACGCTATATTTAAAATTTAAACAAATATGTTTAGTTTTCACTCAGTCTGCAACCAAATTAGTTGCAACCGGTCATATTACAGATATCTTCAGTTTGCAACCAGCCTGCTATCAAATTAGTTGCAGACCAGTGCTATTTTAAACAAATAGCATCAGGTACACGTGGCAATCAGTCCCACCAAACTTGCTACAAATCGGTTAAATTTTAATCAAATCAATTTTCAAACAGCTTCCTAACAAATTACTGTAGTTGCAAACCTGCAGACTATATTTAAAATGTAAATAAATATAACAAGTTGTCAATCAGTCTGCAACCAAATTAGCTGCAAACTGGTTATGATGCAGTTATCAAAAGTTTGCAATCAGTCTGAAATCATGATGGTTGGAAACCGACTACATTAAACCGATCAATAAATAACCTCAGTTTGTAATCAGTCTGCTACCAAACCAATACCGGTATAGTTGTAAACCTGCTATTTAAACTCTAAACAAATATCATCAGTTTGCAGCCAAACTAGTTGCACATTTTTCTACATTTTAAACAAATATCACTGATTGAAAATGTATAGTATTTTATATTAATTAGCTTTAACTGTAATTATATAGCGAATCTATTTGTATATGACATGACTTTAACAATAAGTTTTCAAACTTCTAATGAATATTTTGCACCTCAGCACTCACAAGCTCTTCGTGAACATCGTGCTGTTATTGCTTATAAATTTAAAGTTTCAGGTTTGCAATCAGTCTGCAACCAATTAATTACAAAGTAGTTATAAACAAATATATGCATGCAATCAATTTACAACCAAACTAGTTGGAAATTAATAATGTTTAAACAAATTTCGTCAGTTTGCCATCGGCCTGCTACCAAAATAGTCACAAACCAAGTACATTTTAAACAAATACCATCAGTTTGCAATCTGAGACCACCAAACTAGTAGCAACCGCTTCCATATTTTAAACAAATACCCTCAGTCTGCAATCATTCCGCAACCAAACTAGTTGCAAATTCACATGTCCATATTCATGTACAGTGTATGTTGTTATCAGCATGGGCACTTCCGCTTCTGGGCCCAGACTCTTTTATGAGAAAAGAATTTCGTTATTTTCCACCACCGTTGTCAGCACAGCAGGCCATCGAAGGAACAACCAAGAGCATCAGAAAAAGTCAGCTTTTTTTCCCAAATGAGGCCATAATTGGTCGCGAAGCGTAGGTGGGCACACTATGCCAAAACGATTTCGCAGAGTTATTTTGTCCTTCACTCGAGTGGCCACACGATGACCCCCCGCGACCGATGATTTAACGAGGTGCCATGGTTTTTCGACAGGGATGCTCCCAGACGCCCCGTTTAGCAGTTCGAGTGCTCGTCCACTCAATGGCCCTGTCAGTCAGCGCAGCATGGAAGCTGACCATTTTCCCACTAAAACGTGAAACTTAATATCGAAAACGACTAGAAACAGCCCTGGCAGCCCTAATGCACGTACATGTACAATCCAAATCTAAATCTTGAAGGCAGTTGCCGCCGTCACCGCGAATAACGAAATCAATTTGAAAACTTCGCGAAAAATTTGTAAGAAATAAATCTCTTGGAGTTTCAGCGAAGAAACACATTTTGCGCGTGGGAAAGGCGCACCGCAGCCTAATTTTGAAAACACCAGGGCGGTGCCGTATTTGGCGAACACGAGAGGAACCGGAAGCCTCGTTGAGTGACAACTGGCAAGTTGCTTGGGCAAGTGCGACGGCTCGTAAAATGGGATTGAGGCAAGAAACCCATCTGCAACGCTGGGTGGAAACAACCGGAAATCTTCATAACGCTGATTTTGAACCTCTAGGGATTGTCGAAGAGACGCCCTGTATTTGCGTACCACGATTGAAAAGTGCACTGAATTGGCATGCCTGGAGATCGAGTTATACTTGTATATATTTTTTGGGCCGCAATCATCCTAACTCCAACTCCAGGTCATGTTACCTTTAATTTCCCTGATTTTTAGGCCATTGTACAAATTTCCCTGATGGATGACCATGTTGGATGTTACTAACTAAATATCCAACTGGCTTTCTTATCTTGAGATTAACTAATAAAAAATTGTTTTGTATTCTGTTTGCTTCTTTCTTAGCTTTGCAATTTACAGAGAAAGTCAGGTAATTTTTACTTGGTTGGCTGGAGAAGCAGAAAAAATGGATCCTCTTCAATTTACCTATTTTTCAGCTTCTTAGAAGGAAAATTATAGGAAAAGTACTTGGGTTGGCCGGACGTTTACTTCTAAGAAGCTAGAAAATTGTTCTTCCTCTTTACCGTTTTCTATATTCTTAGAAGTCAACCCAAGTAAAATTCCCTGATAATCCCTGTGAACCCCTTGAATTCAAATACCCTGACATTTTCCTACATGTAATTTCCCTGTTATGCAATTTGAGCATCCTGTAAAGTTAAAAATAAACACCCACATTTAACGAAATGTCATACATCCCTTCTTCCAGTTGAAAATGTTTGATGATGTTTATACATGTAAATTAACACAATTAGTCTTCCTAAAGGTAATGAATGCGAGTCGGTAAAATAAAATTCGGATCACCAAAATTATTGCTAAAATGAATTTCTAACAGCTTAAGGCTATCATTTGTAAGAACATCCAAATGTAAAATATCATATGAAACGATTGGTGTTAAAATATTTATTCACGGAGTTCTAAACATCGATTTGTCATACGTAATTTTTTTTCTGTAAATCCCATCGAGTTAATCACATCTGACAAGTTGATGGTTAGAACTCTGTATAGGAATTTTTTCACAGCAATCTCTGCATGCTATTCTACGTTTGAATGTTCTTCCAAAGGACACCCTTAAGCTGTCAGAAACTCGATTTTGGTCATAATCATAACAATCACAAATTACCGCCACGTATCTTCCCAAAATCTCCCAGAGTCAATGAAGACCAGAGGACCAATCACATCCAGCAACTGTAATGTTAATACCCGAGTGTATTAATCCCTTTAATTCTGCCCTATTAACAATATGACTCCGAGACCAGGCCACTGCGCTCGATATAATCGCATTTTCAAAGTGAGGAAGCAATCATTTTTCAATTCTGAAAATAAAATCGGCTGTTCCTCACCGTAGACACTGGGGCTCCAAACTGAATTTTTCCATTTCAAAATTGCACCAGAAGAGCAATTTTTTCGCTGGAAATTCAATAACTGATTATAAGAGAACATGCCGAGCATATAGAATCATGCCCGTCTGGATGCCCACCCCTCCCCACGTCGAAATTGAGCTAGTTGGTGACGTCATCGGAAACAGGTATCATAGCGAACAGCAAAAAAAAAACTAACTTTGCAGAGGATCCAATTATGTCGCACGCATCCTCCGTTCAAATGATGAAATTTCATAAATCGATGCAAGATAGGCCAAGCCCCAACCCAAGTGGCTGGGACTGTTAGACCTACACTGTACTGCACTTCGGCTATACTTTTAATCCCTCAAGGACATTAAAAATGATGACCTGCGCAATTAAAGGCTAGTTAATTGCCCATTTTTTAGTCAAGTGGCTAAATGACGAACTTAATTCGACTGTTTCGAGTGAGTGCACGTGTAATTTGCGTCATTACAACGGACAACAAAGGCGTAAACAGAAATACTGTAGCCCAGAGAGAGTTCAGTTGCGTATCCGCAAGTTTGCGAATCTTGATAGCGGAGCGCGAGGGACCTCATTCAGAGCAGTGCTTCAAATGGTTCCATATTAAGACCTCAAAAATTTGAAGAAAAAAAATTCAATGCTTCTTAAAGTTTCGAGAAAGTTTTATAGTGTGTATGTCCAAGTTTGAGTAGATTATAGATCATTCATTAAAATTAAAACTACTTTATCATGATCATGACACAAAAATTAAAAAATAACTTAAAACCTACTGCAGCTGCAGTCAACAAAAACTATAATTTATAAATTCATGTATTAACATTTTTTTAATACTAGCAAACGTATAATACTAAAATATGCTAGGAAATCCCTTACAGGGGCTTCAGAGCCCCATAAGCCTAGTTTGATATGGTTTCCATGACTAAAATTCCATTTCGAGTAAATTTAGTGTGTATGTCCAAGGTTGAGTAGATTGGTGGTCATCTATTAAAATTAAAACTTCACTTTATTGTGCTAATAAAGTCGAAATTCCAAAAAAAAGAATAACTTAAAATTTACTACAGCTGCAGTCAACAAAAAATATAATTTATAAATTCATGTATTAGTGTTCTTTAAATACTAATATATTTTGAAGATACTTGGTTGGCACAAGCCGCGGGGATCCCAAATTACCTGAATTCAATTTTTACTAAGTGCGTATGTGCAAGGCTAAGGCAATTAGTGATCATCTTCTCGCAGATAAACTGTGCAGTTTGCTTTAAAAATTTTGACGAATGCATGACTGATGTTACAAAGCAGTGAGAGACCCCAAAGTGAGTACTACAAATACATCCTGCTAAGCATTCAGACCGAGCGTTATGCAATGTCAACAAGTAAGAACAAACATCAGTACCCTAGAAATAAATTCGTTGACGCTGCAAATCTAGTTTTATAAATGCCGTCTATTCAAATATCTATTCTAAATTGGGGTTAACCAACTATTGGAACGCCCTTATTCCAGAGTAAGATCAAAATTGTGGAAATTTCACGTTATTTTGGTATTTTAAACGTGCACCCAGTTACGAAAAAAATCCAGCTCGTACAATTTTATAAGGTAAAAGTAAACAGATCACATTTTCTGTAGGTCTACTAGTAAAAAACAGAAAATTGAAAATCTAACTCAGCCGGAAAAAAGAAGGATAGCTTCCCTGCAACATAATGAAGCTCGCATTGATTGCCCCCTTTTTGCTAGCAGCCCAGGGGTAGTTCGTACCGTCTGAATTCCAAAAAAGGATTACTGTATTTGCCATTGTGGGTCAATGAGGTTTTAAAATACAGAAGGGAACCTTGAAAAGATAGCGCTTCAGAGTAATTTCGATGCACGCAACGTGGTCAAGTGAAGATTTCCAGCAATGTTTTAAATTTAGACGATCCCTTTTTGTCCAATGGAAAACTCGCCATCCAATTCGCCAGCATAGATTCCTTTGTGCTCGGCCATTGATCACATTGTGGGTGGTCGACGCGATACATTCAATTTATAGCGGCCCTGCGCGGCCAATGCCTGCTGACATAAACGTATTCAGCACAAAAATTGGTTTATAGGAATTCGGTTTGTTATCGGACCGCAGCATGTTCAGACTACTGTATTTGCCAATGCACGTACAACAGTCTGCTGGCAATTCGTGCAATGGCCGAATTCATGGGAGTAGAAGTTGATTAAGGCAATAACCGTATAGGAGTGCATATGCTAACATTCCTTAAATGCTCTGCAGATATGGCATGGTGCACCAAACCGTGCATCAATGTACAGTAGGCGCAAGGCGAGACCGTAACAAAGTTGGGTGAGGAATGCGAGCAAATACAGGGTGATTACGAACTGGTTCAGTGAATAACGAAAATGATGGAAAGCGTAGATGGAAGAAGTTGAGCAAGTTTAGAACGGCCAACTAGGTTAGCCGAAAATCGCCAAACTTCCCTCACAAATGAACTCTTAACTTCATTTTTTTAAAAGATTTACCTGGCCCTATTTCATAAAACTTGAGGTTGTGAAGAATGGATGAATCTGAGGGATAGCTGTAACGTATTGAGGATTCATTGTTTCTTAAATTGATTTGAGCAGCTGGGGAGTAAAGAAAGAAGAGCATGATGAATTTAAGGGTAGAAACCGGGTTAGGGTCCTAGTTCAATATTGCTTTCAGGAGCGAAGAGTTGCAAATTGTAGTGTTGTCATCTGCTAATAATCCTAACCATGAGGAGTAAAGTGTAAGTAGTGAAAAATTGATTATAATGCTGTTTCATAAACATTTTCAAAAAATGTGTGAGTAATGGATGATTGAAGCCTGACTGCGGTATAGTGAGGATTTGAGGAGTATGGCTGGCTCAGCCAGGTGTTATTGACTAGGTGGTGAGCCAAACGTGTGTATTTACCACTCACAGGTTAATTGTTTCCCCTGAGCACAGTAACATAATGTATAACGTTGAATGTTAATCTCAATGTCTCAATTGTGCTGAGGATTTTTAAATCATCCCTCACGAAGTTTGAGGTTTATTTCATCTGCACTCGTCATGCTTTTTATGAAATCCAACTTGGGGTTCTACCCTAAAATTTATCATGCTCTTCATTCTTCAGTCCACAACACCTCATATAATTTTATGAAATATGAAATCCTCAAATCTCCACAGCTATCTCTCAGATTCAACAATTTCTCACAGCTCTGTCCTTCAGATTTGCCAATTCCTCACAACTCTATCCTTCACATACATATCGGCCTAAATTCTCCAATCCTCAAATATTTTGGAGGATTGGGGATGACATGTTTGTGAAACAGAATTATAATCAATTATTCACTACCCCCACTACACTCCTCATCCACAACTCCTCGCTTCTCAAAGTTTTATGAAATAGGGCCCTGCCCTCTCTGACCACCAAAAATGCACAAATATGCCCATATGCCAAATTAAGGAAAGCTACATGTAATGTTGGCCTAAAAACTTCAAATTGTACATTAACTTCGTATTTTCTCTAAGATGTTCAGCCTCACTGGATTTCTCTATTTTTAAAACAGATTTCTCTGACAATCAAAAATGCACAAAGAGCAGGCAACATATGGCAATGCATATGGTCAGCTAAATGCATTGCTTATCACATGCATGTAATATAAATCGGAGATAAAAAACGTCACAAAGAAACAGCATAAAGAAACCTAGATAAATTGAAAGGCAATTCCCCATCTCTAAAGAGGCGTATGCTGACTGAGTGGGCCGTTTTTTGACTTCGTGAAAGTAAATTGATATTGAATTTGCCTGACATTTTCAGGTTTTCCAGCTCTAGGGAGCCCTATTCTAGTATTTTGGTCATCATCTTTGGGAGGTGGCGGGGTAGCCAAATGCTGCCACATGATGAAGGACGGGGATTGGCCTCGCGATGTGGTCATCACTGCAGGCTGTTTTACAAAATAATGGGCTGAATTCGCTCAACTTCAAGAACCTTTATGGTCAATGATTATCTCATGATTTGTGTTGTGTTTCGAAATGTTGAGGAATGATGACATGGGGGGGAGGCTTACAACACCAAAAAGAGGTGACATGAAACTTGAACGTCCCCATAATGATACAACTGAAACAAGCCACACTATGGCAAAACACTGATTGAAAAGTGGTTTCGAAAAAGTGCACTAGAGAGCGATTGCAAGACTGGTTAGCTTTGTTCAAACCATGACTAGATGGCAACCACGTGCAGTTTGTTTGCAGTCTTCTAACAAAACTGATAGTTGATGAACAATTAAGTAGATAACAAGTGGAGGTAGGCTGATTTCAATTCTTAGAAACCTGGCTGAACATTGCAAACTGGTGAGCTTTGTTCAAACCAAGACCAGATTGCAACTACGTGTAGTTTGGATGCAGTCTGCTTGCAAAACTGATAATTGATAAACGAGTACAGATTGATCCCAAGTAGAGTTAGACTGATTTCAATTCTTGGTAACCTGGCTGAAATGACATTGGCAGTCATTGCAATCAGTAATCACCTCCTTGACAGTTATACAAAACATGATAAGATGATTGCCTCCTACATGCATTTGCTATAAAAAATTGCTTGGCATTTGGTTGCAAATCCATATCATATCTAAGTCTATCAGGCGTCATCACGAATATCAATTTACTACCGATCTATCACACTGTTCTATAACGAATGTCCAAAATCAACCCAAAACACTGCACATAACAGTGATCTTTACTATTGGTGGACGATGCAGTTTTCCCACTCACCGCGCCTACCATCCACCCCACACGTGTCCGCAAGGTGGCGCCACAACCAGGGGGTCAGTGCAACTTGGCCAATTTCTCCTAGTTTTTAACGCCCGGCTGATTGCGAAGCACAAACGCAAAGCGGCGGCGATTCTCAGAGGATGCCTTTTGTTGCGCAGCCGATTATTAATTTAATAAATTTCGCAAAGCGGATGAAATTAAGCCCCGGGCCGCCTTGCCGTGATGCCCCTTACGAAAAGCTCAATGTGACAAGCTGTCCGAGCTTCTCGCTTGGCTGAGCGCTGTTTGCTGTCTCCATGGCAACAAATCTTGACATTTATTTGATGGCCCTGTTTGTTCGGGAGGGCGCAGTGGCCAAGACGCCGCTAAGAAACGACATCCGATTTGCGCTTAAACCCATTTCCTCCGCTGGGTCCCAACAAATCGGACGATCGCATTACCCGAGCCGACTGATTGGCCGATTTCGGTCCTGGAAAAAAAAATATGAGAAAACGTTTGTCCATCGACGTTCCATTCTTCTTTTGGTCCCCTTGCCAAGAACTGAAGTCGTCTTGAACTTGAGTTCTGAGATGTACCAGAAACTTTGCTATCAGCCGTTGGAATTCTCTTCAAGAAATTCAATTTTACAATGATGGTGGTTGTATACACCCTAATGCGGCGGTAATTGTCGATTAAATTGGGTTGATGGATTACACCCCCCTACCACACGGTATTCAGTTACTGATAGTATAGGGTACTGAGCTGAGTCCCACTGAAGTTCTTTCATTGACACTTCCAGGACTTTGTGGAAGCATCCATGACTTCATTAAGACATCCATGACTCCATTGAGACGTCCATGACTTCTTTGGGACAACCTTGACTTCATTGAGACTGCCACGACTTCAACGAGATTTGCACCGACTTCAACGGGACTTCCATTGACTTCACGAGACATCCATGACTTCATCATTGAGCCTTCCATGACTTCAGTGAGCCTTCCATGACTTCAGTGAGCCTTCCATGACTTCAATGAGCCTTCCATGACTTCAATGAGCCTTCCATGACTTCAATGAGCCTTCCATGACTTCAGTGAGCCTTCCATGACTTCAGTGAGCCTTCCATGACTTCAGTGAGCCTTCCATGACTATATTGAGACATTCATGACTTCAGTGACTTCCATGACGCCAACAAGACCACGAGACTTCCACGACTGCAACGAGACATCCATGACTTCTTCAGCTAGACGTCCATGACTTCAGTGAGACATCCATGACGTCAACCAGACTTCTGTGACTTCAACGGGACTTCGGCGAGACATCCATGTTTTCCAAAACTTTCATGACTGCAGCGAGACTTCCACGACTTCAAGGCCTCCAAGCCTGTAGATTGCACGTGACTTCCCTCAATGGCAGTCAGAAAGTCCCAATGGAGACACTGAAGGCCTTCAAGTCCGGCAAAATCCCTGAAATCAGCAGTCATGGGAAGTCGTTTTAACTTTCGAGAGGCCTTTGTGATTGACCCCCGAGGTTTCTCGGACTCTTCAAATGACAACTTTCACTCTGTGAATCCAGTCACTGTTACTCTCAATTTGCTCAAACGGACACCCTCAAAGCCCTCAAGCAGTTTACGAATGTTATTCCACCAAATCCACTTGGGCTTACGAATAGCCCCTAAGGCAGGGAGGGTTCGAAATTCCCCTTGCCCTTCTGTAAGAGGTTTTTATTTCAATCGTGCGAAATATTCGAGTCGTGACGTCGTATTTTTTTGTGTGTGTTTGGTACCTCATTGGTATTCCCCTGGCCCTCCTATTCCTCCTCCTTCTTCCTTCCCTTCACCCCTCTAAATGCTCTTCGCTCAGCAACAGCAAACGCAAATTGCATTCATCCGCCCGCGTCCTACTGACCTACTTACTCAATTTTCTCCCTCCACTCACACACAACACGCAACACCACTGACTGACTGCATGCCTGTTTGCCCACAAAATGGCCGACCAGCAACATTTAAAGAGATAGAATTATGAAAAATTGGTGAAAAAAGTAAAACCAAAGATGAAAGAAGGGGGTGCCTGTTGTTATCGAGAGGAAGAAAACGCCAATTCGATGGCGATTGGCTGGGGGATCAAAGGCGAAACGAACCGGTTAAGGCGAATTACTAGCTATTTTTAGACCTCGTATTTAGCCGTTTTATTTAATTGGTAATTAATTATACTAGTCGCTCAGCTCGCGTTAATGCAGGTTTCTGGGTTATGAGCGGGGGTTCCCACTAAAATTCTCGAGTCGATTTCCCTAACATTTAACATGAAAATTAATAAAGTAAGAAAAAATACGAAAAATGGTAGATTTTAACGCAAATTTATTATAAACGATGGCGACTATTGTCTATTGAATTGATGAATTGGCTATTGCAAACTTATCTCAAGTTCCCTTACATTTTGACGAATTTTCATGAATTCCTTAACATTCCAGGGTTCCCACTCAATTTCTCAAATCGACTTCCCAGACAACGTTTCGCCGAGTTCCCCCAGAGATTACATTAATTTCCCTGACTTTTCCAGTTTTTTAAATAAATTTTCCTAACCACACTGATCACTGAAAATGCCATATGCCAATGTAAGGAATGCTACGTAGCCTACAGGAAATAGAACACATTGTCATACGGAAAAAACAAATTTAGACAAATATTTTTTGCAAAATTGGCAATTGCATTACAAAATCCACGAAAATGCTCTTCACCCTTTGATTTTGAGGTAGCCCTGTTTCAGGCATTTCCCTGACATTTTACTTGAAAATTTTAAAAACAAATTAAGAAGAAGCATGGATTTTCCCCCATTTTTTTAAAAAATTCATTTGCACGAATTCTTTGACATTCCATGGTTCCAACTGAAATTCTCAAATCGACTTCCCTAGCTGACAACTTTTCAGTCATTTTTCCATGACGTTTTCCCTGACATCCCCTTACTTTCCGAAAAGTGGAAGGCAATGCAGCCCAATATGTAGATCCAATGGCAAAAAAAATTAAAAGTTAAAGTTTTTTTCCCCTAGACCTTATCTGCCAATAAGGTTAAAATAAAAGTAATGAGTCCTTTTTCTCAAACTTTCTTAGTGAATAACACAACAACAATATGGAGCATGGAACGTATAATTTTGTCCAATTATAGCCTACTGCGCATTTGTATTTAATAACAACACTAATAATAATAATAAAAATTTTCACAATACACTGTGGTCGAGTCTGGCATCTTGATTACGCTCGAAATTAAATGAAAATAAAATTACGTTATTAAAAAATAATTAAGTGGGTTCAGTTTTCTTAAGATGAGGGAAGTTTCGCTTTTGCACGATAAATGGCACTGCGAACTCGAGATGCGCGTTTTTACATCTTTCGCCCAATGCCAAAGCCAGCAAAAAAAGTACGACTCTTCAGCGCCATTTTGATTCGATTTCATTGACGCCTTTCCAACTGGGGACTGCCATTGATGTATCCAATCGAGCATGTTGTATCATAGATGGCGCTAGAACATTGCAATTTAAAAAGCGCTACTTCTTTGTGTTACCCCATCGTGTCAATTTTGACAAAACAACACCTGGATTTCGATAGGAGAAGATACAACTTGGAGGACACCAGATTTCCAAAGAAATTACCGACTTTTCGGCAATGAGAACATCGTTAGAAATCACGCAAAACACTGCGCTTCGAGCAGTGCTAGTGTAGATTCAGAAAAGAAACTCGGTAGCGGACTGCCATACACGCTTGCATACCTGTACTATAGAGTACTCTAAACGGGAATGCAGATAAGGTTTAAAAAGCCGTTTAAAAATGCATCGATATCCATAAACTCAATTAAATCGTGTCAGTTCTGGGGCGAACACGATCGTAAAGATGGTTAACAAACAGCGCTCCGTTTCTAAGCACGTAAACTCGTTAGAAAACGCCCGTAAAAACGACACTGTTCATTGATAGTCGACACACGATCCCCATTATTATTCAAATAATCGCGATATGTCTAGCGCCAAAGTGATAATTCGGACGAGGGTTAAGATGCTTTGAAATTACCATACCTGCGCCAAAAACTGTTACACGCCATCTTGGAATTGGAATTTGCCGAAGGCGTTCCAAAGGGACCGCTCGAAAAGTACAGAAAGAAAGGACGGCGTTACAGCTACAGAACGTCAGAAAGCGCAATCATAAAGAAACGAATCCACAATGTTAAGTCGTGTTGTATTTTTTTTAAGGATGGATAATCGGTCCAAAATCTACAGAAAAAAACATAATGTTGGCAAACAACGGAAAGTGAGGGGGTGTCAGAACTAGTAGGCCCAAGGCACAAAAGCACAATTTCTGGAGAGGCTATCTCTCGTAAATTTTGTCGAAAAGCTAAATTTTTACGAGATTTCTCGGTTTGCCATCGCGTGGACTTAATTCCCTTAAAAGATCGTTAAAATTGCAGACATGAGCGTTTTTCGCGCAAGCTGCGAGGCGCTGGAATGAGTCTGCCAGCGACCCCCCCAAGAGGTGGGTCTCCTCCATCTCCTCCAAAGACCGAATTGGGATTCTGGTCAGGACAGGAGTGACCATTTACGACCCATTCGACCAAGTCCAAGGCAAACAACGCAACAATTTTGCGATGACATAATACATGAACGTTCCCTTCGCCCAGGAATTTCTCATTCTTTCCAGAAAAATTCGCTTTGCGTTGCGAGAAACAAATCTCCTCGGTGGAAATTTAATAATTCGCGAAGATCCATTCGTTACAACTCCAAGTTTTTACCCCCCTCAATCAAATGTGTGGATCAAATCCATAATTGGATTGGATTGGATTGGTAGACTCCTTCCCAACGGAGGGCTCTGAGATGAGCCAATAGCAGCGCTTGTGCTTCACTTTC
>JAQGAF010001069.1:0-35828 GCA_034687865.1 Kryphioiulus occultus | reverse complement strand
GATAGCCTTAAGCTTCAAGAAATTCAATTTGACAATGATGTCTTGGTGGTACCCACCGAATCTTAATTTGGGTTGATTGACTACACTCCCCTACCACATGGTATTAAATTACTGACAGTAGGGTACTGAGTTGAATTGAAAATTGAATTGAATTGTAATGAGGGAAAGTCTATGATCACCATGTACATGTATATTATAAAGTAAATATGACCAATGGAAGAGAAGCCACTTATAATGGTCTGCGGAGGTGTACGTATATTTGCTGTTCATATACAGTACATGTATCGCATACATTAAAAATGAACTTTAGACATGGAAAAAAAAGGATAAGAGGATACGTCAACCTGGCTTTTGCGGCATAATTCAAACATCCCCATCTTGGTCCCTTCCTGCTAATGCACTCTAAGCTCCGGTGTGTATTTATCATCTTTAAGCCAGATCAAGCAGCTCGAGGTAATGCTGTAAGTCGGTAACCAGGCCGACCACATGATGCTGCGGTAAAAGTCACCAGTTTTGACTTTTCAAATACCAAGAGCCGAAAATTCCGCCGTGAAATTCACTGGTTTTGGAATGATTTAAGGCAGGCTGGTTTCAGTTGGGCGTGAATTAAGTTTTTGAGGGCCAACGAGTTGCTATTGGTCCGTGAAAATTTCTTTAATGGATTTTGGACAACATTGATGGTCTGATGATTTGCCTATCAAGACGAGTTTACGCCTACTTTCGAGTGCCTCGGATACTCAACCGTCCTCGCTGAATTCTGAGAGGCTCACTCGTGGAAAAAGCACATTCAACCTAACTTGGAGCAGTCTTTGGATTCTCATCATTGCCCGGATGAAAGGATGCTGCCTGCCTACGCTTGATTGTTCATAGTGGAACGTAACGAGGAAATTGAACAGCTGGACATTGGTCTCATGGGACTGAAGCTCTATGCGATTGTCCTTGATGCCATTATTACAAAATCGTCGGTTTGTCTGCTTATTTTGAGTCCATTAGTTCTGTTTTCTTTGAGGGGGAAATGCTGAGCGCTTTGGGTCAACGCCCAGATGGCATTCTACGATTTTCAAAACAATATTGCCGCCCACAGGATCCTGCCTGTATGCTTGTTTTTCTCTCCCACACGCAAAATAAACAAGAAAATTATGCAGCGTTTGTATTCTGTCTCTTCCGAGGCTTGTTGTGACAGCAATAATAAAACAAATGTTTGAGCGACTAATCCGTGATGCGTCGTTGGGGTGTAACGCCACGCATCAGAGATGACAGATTCTCCCTGACCTGGAAAATCTGGAACTGTCAGGGAAATTGAAATAATCTGGAACATACATTAAGTGATTTATTTTGAAAAAGTCGGGGAAATGCAACGTAATGTCATATTTCCTTTCAAACAGCTTTTGTTATTAAATAACACCAAGTTAAGAGTTGGCTGACTAAACCCTGCATCTACATGTTCAGTTACGTGTAATTAAAAACGAAAACGGAGGTGATCAAGCAATTAAGCTAAGAAAGTCAAGCTTGCAATCGAAACAAACAATCAATTTAAAGAAAACTAATCTTAATTTGTTGTTTCCTAATAAAAATCATTGGCCTATGTCATATTTTTGCATTTTTAGTCGTCAAGGTGGACAAGGGAAAGCAGTAAAGTTCGTTTCTGGGTAAATCCTGCATCAGGTTTTCAGTTTCTTACTAGTCCTGTTTTTTCTTTAAAAAAATGCCTATAGCGTTTACTTTTGTTACGCTGTAGCGCCGAATTTCAAATTAATGCAGTAAGGCATACATGTAAGTCTACAGTGCTTTCTTCATCATTTTCGTGTTGTTTCACCAGCATGCATAAAACAAATTCAGTGTTCAGTACGTTCCATTGGTTACAGACTTTTGTGGCAATCTACAGTGAGTAGTTGCTTGAATCTTTATTTTATCCACAATACGGTGTGCATTTTTATATTTGGTTAGACCATACTATGGTTTTCAGAAAGGAATGACTATCAAACAGAACCCTCTTTAATGCACATGCATGCAGTTAGCATATAGCGACTCTGATTTACTACCCATCAGACCGACCTTCCACGTCACCGAACGCCATCCTTTTCGAGGGTAACGACTGTCTTATCGATGGATAACACTGTAAATAACTCCCGGAAGATCCAAAAATAGACATATTTTGAATGCGACTTGGGTCTATGGATTCCCGTTAATTTCCACGATCGTCTGGAGCCATTCGCCCGTCAACACATGTGCAGACACAGTTGGAAAATGGATAGAGAAGCTCCATTCCCATTTTTTTCAACAGGGCACATAATGAGGAGTGGAAACGGGTCTGGTGTTGACGTCACTGAGCCACATCTTTTATCTAGGCCAATGTCCATCGCCGATATAAAATTGACCACCGGCATCAAGATTAGCGGTTGCGCCAAATTCCTAACTTTAATTCGATTACGTCTTGTTATCCTGAAAAAAATCCAATTTTTATGGGAGAAGTCGTCTCCATTTGCCAACGTTAAACGGATGCACCCCCGCTTATCACACCAAGAAATCAAATTTGTTTTCAGTATAAAGTGATTATAGGATGGATCGTATGACTTCGGCCTACCACTGGTTCTGTTTTAAAATCTTACAGAGCATCTTAGGAAATGAACAATGATGCTAACTCCCATGTTGCCAAACATGGTTAAATTTTCAACAGATAAAGCCAGCTTAATTGCTTCAACTATTATTGGAAAACTATCTTGCAATTGCAATAATACAATAAAATACTGTATCTTTCAACAACACTTTGTTGTTAGAAATAATAAATACCTGCATCTTGTACATTATACAGTATCTCGATATGGTTCATGTCTGATGCTATACTTATCACGATATTGGGCGGATCCAGAAAAATACAGAGGGAGAGGGAGGGGGCGAATGGTTCCATAATACAAATTAATACATCCATCTAAAGATGTCTATGTCTCTATACCGCCTGTGGAAAAAAGCTAAACCTCACTGTAAAATTAGCTGCATGTGCATGTATGTTCATAATGAAAAAAGCATTCTTTTGTGCCTAAAAGGAATTTTAACAATGTATATCATCTGCTGTTTTATTCATTGTGGCAAAATATTAGAGCGCGGCTTATTTTAATACTGAAAGATTTGGCGTTACGCACAAAAAAATTCTTATAAATATGTAATATATTTCTCTAGCAAGAAATGCATTTGAAAATTCCAATATATTTGGAATTTGTTTTCGAATATGGGAATAGATGCATTCGAGTTAACGTCTGCATGGCTGTTAGGTTTGGTTGAATTATAATTGGGCCTGCGAGGACGAGTAATGAAGGTTCTTGGAAGGAAAATAGGGCACAATGGGTCAGCAATCCGGGTTGCAAAAATTGAGTATGTTCTAAGCTGTTCCGGCTTAAGAAGAACAGATTCGAAGACGTTAATGGGCTCAACGATACTACGGTAGTCTTGCTGATCTTTATATTGGAAATGGTCTTTGCCTTTCAACTCAGGTTTCCCTATCGTGAGCCATGTATTGCAGCTGGTACTAATGGTATGGGCAATTAATATCGGTTAATAGATTTTATCCTCTGAACGTGTGCTTCGGCTTTGGTAGGATTATTTTCTCGAATTATGTAAAGATTTAAAGAAAAACTGAGTTATCGTCAACAATGCGGTAATTTGTGCGCCTGTGTGTTCAATTTTGAATTTTTACTCTTCCATAATGTATAGTTTATTCTTGAATAATTTTTTTTCTGATTGAATCGTGCGCATAATTTCATTCAGTCTTTTTTGCTATGCTTTTGTACCCCCTTTTCGATAAGACTATATTAATAAAACAGTTTTTGGCGAAGATTGGGAAAAAAATCAGTGGAAATAGTGTAATACGAATTTTCATTGGTCGCATATTATTTCCGACCAAATGGCTTTATCAGAAAAGCCTTTTTAGTTTTTGATCCTGCGAAATGCAATGATCATTACGTTGATATCTCTATCGACATCTTGAAATACAAGGCTTTGCCAACGTAATTTGCATATGCCAATTGGGATTTCTTGAACTGGAACGGGGAATGAAATCTGGGTAACGCTCCGCAGACGTCGTCTCTGACTTATCTCTGTCATTATCTATTTTGGTTTCGTGCAGTTAGGAAATTCTGGATCATATTTTTTGCTTATAAAGTACTTATAATGTAACACTTAGACATTTTATTGGAACATTGACAAACGATTTTTGGCAGAAGGAGTTAAATACTCTGTTTACATTACGAAATTTTCCTTTAATTATTTACGATGTCTAAAGCAATAGGAATTGCGCCAAGGGAGTTTCAGGTTTATCGAACGCATTTTGTCCGAATGCATTTAAGGGATGGATACCAAAACCAAAGCCATTGAAGCCCGAACAATGTTTCGCCTTGGAATGGAATCTACTGTACCTTGAAATACTAGTATATCGACAAAAAGGATATTACCTTTCTTGTCTAGTATTCAAGAATGGCAACTGTTCAGACTGTCGTAATGTATCTTTTTTTTTCTATGATTTGTTGTTGTTATGTTTTTCTTATTTGTGTTAAAATAACCTAAGCAACACGTCATCCCGGTTTTTGACATTATCTAGGTTGTATGGCTAGATTTTAGATTTTATTTTAGCTGGCAAAAATATGTTTAAAGGAATTTTTTTCCAAAAAGGGTATCTAGTAGTTTATGGGGCGCTTTAGCAAAGAAGTCCTTGCAAGCCGTTTAATCGTTTTCTACACGAGCAGTATTTTCTGGATGGCGGTTTTAATTAAGGGCTACGTATTTCACTCACGAATTTCAGTTATTGGATTGGAAGATGTAGGAGACACCGATTTCTTTTTTCCCCACTCTAAATCCACGATAAGATGGTGCTTGTAAATGTCAAATGCAGTTGAGAATGGGCGGTCGTTGTGTCTTCCTGCTTCGAACAGATGAGATCTTGACACACAACCTCCACGATTTTGTCTTGGCCCGAAGAGCTTTTGCACTAAATCGTATGTATTTGGGTTATTGCGGCCTTAGCCTAAGGTTTATGTTTTTATTAGATGTGTGAAGTTAGACCCCGTGTCTCTCGCCAAACTCGACAGTAAATCTTCATTTACGCTTAGCTTATATCGAGAGAATCCATCTTTGAAAGGTTTTATCGGGTCACTTAGTTCCACTTTTGGGAAGAGGAATATGGCGAGGAGAAAGGAGTTTTATATCTTGTAATTTTAATACATCAATTAAGAATTCAATGGTGATTCCAGGGGCTGTTTGATGGCTCTAATTAGTTATATGTACTCTACATATTTCTTACACGAGCGTTTTGGGAGTTAGTGCATAAAACATCCGTGAGAGATAAACGAGTCTTAATTTGCATTAAATCGAAAATTTTCGAGTTTTAAGAGACGTCGTTCGTCATTCTGACTGATTCGTAAGATAAGAGCCATTCCTAGCATCCAAATTTGCCGAGATAAAGGGTTTTAATTAATGGGAATTCCTCCTCAGTCTTCGTTTGACCTAGATTCGCAGAGACTGGATTAAAATTCTGCTGAAATATTCTTAAGGCATGGCAAATGCGCCGTGTTTAACTGCTTCAATGACCCGTAGCTGATATGCAAATTAGCTCGATGGGTAAATGCAAATTATGGCTTCCAAATGCACAAACGTTTACTTCGCCCGTACATGTAGATTGACCCATTTTAAATATCGATCCTTAGTGAATTCCTTCTGGTAGTCCTTGATGATTTCAACAACATTTTAATCTCGACTGATTAGCAGTCTGCTTCTTGGCATGGTCTTAAAGTTGACCAACGCAATTTGATGCAGAGAACTCTAACACTGCCCAGGTAATATACATGTACGTTAACAGTAATGACGTTTGACAGGCAGGTTATTTCTACATGCGTTCCAGCACACGCGGCTTCAGTTAAACGCGGTCAACAGCTGTTTGTGATTGACTGATACTTGCATTCTTTTCCTCTGCAGGGAATGGTCGGGTTTTGTATGATGAGCGACTCTGGAAGTTTCCATCACAGTGATGAAGCGTATTTTTAGATTGTAATATCACTCATCTAGTAATTAAATATCAGAAATTAAAAAGAACACAATAGCTCTGGTTTCAATTACGGAGCTGTCAATTCTTTCAAATCCAGAAGCAGCTCAGGGGTCCATCACAGTTTGACCGGAAGCAGTCAATCCTTCTTGTCAAAGGCGGGCACTCGGTTATTCGTTATTTTTGTTGCTCTTGATAGCTATACATGTATAGGTAGTAACGAACACATTTCTTGTTTTCAATAATGACGAAATGTTTTGCTCTACATCGCGGTGTGATTGTCCAATGCTAAATACGGAAAAATGTACATTACATGCATTTGTTTGTCATGTTTTCTTTTATACAAGCACCAAACAACAAAGACCTATATTGCCCAAGTCCTAAAACACTTTAATATAATGTACATGTGCGAATCTTTAAGTTGGCCACATACATGTACATGTTTAGTAGTCAGAATGTAGGCTAGCTCTCAGTGATTCGCGGACTAATTGCTCATTACAAGAGAAGTAAATGTTTAGTTTCAACTCGTCTTTGATTAGTGTAATGCATTCCTCTTGAGGAAATCTACAGTGTATTTAAGTAATTAATTTAAATGAGTCAGGCGGGTGCACTGCGAAATCATCATTAGGCAAGCTAGAACGTTTTTTTTTTTCGAGAAGCTCTAATTTCGACTAGACTATGAAAGTGTGCTTCTCCTAACAGCACGTAGGCTGGCAGTGATTGCCAGTAGTTTGGGCAGACAAAACATAGAAATTGCATTTTTAGGTTATTTTAAGTTACATGTAGGATAGATTTAGTTAGGTTAGACGCAAAAAACACACAAAAGAGAGGAAGAAACCCACAAAAAACATAAATGATGAATTCATACAGCTAGGATAGATGACATTTTGTTTACCATACAAGAATGTTTTTGCACATGTAGAACCCGATCCTTTCGAAGACCTAAAACACTATTATGGATCTCAAATTCAGCCACCAGACTACTGCACAAATTACAGTATATTGTATCTTTATCCTAGGTAAGTCCGATATCGATCTCTAGCACGAACGGATCACCCCTATTTACGTAGTAGTGATTTTGCATTCTTGGAAGCATTCAGAATTGACATCTTGTTCGTTTCGTTCGTTATTTTTACAACAAAAAACACAGACTCCCATCGCATATGCCATGTTTAACCTTAATCTTCGGTGGTATTCCCTGATGGCGGCATAAAGAACTGTGATGAACATCTTGACAGAGGGCCGTATCAGGACTTAAGCTCAACTGATGTATTTTTTGCCGGTTTAATTCTAGGCTTCACATAATTTGGCCACTGGTCATTGGGACCCGACGTCTAATAATATGTTGCGAAGACAGCCATTCGTAAAGCTCATCTAAATCCGTCGGATTAGGTTGATGGTGTTGACGGCTTCTATTTGCACCCGTGCCTAATTCCCAAGCGAATTGGGCACTGACCACTAAACGCCCACTGCGCTCGAGTAACAATCGAAATGCCTTTTTTTCGTACGTAGGGCCTGTGCTTTTTAGTGGCTCTGAATTCCTGATGATAGACGATGGCCATTAAGCCACGCAATAGCCAGTGGCCACTGGACGATGACAAAGCGTGCCCTGTTTTAAATTGCGTTCAACTGAGCTTAACGAAAATGTCTGCTAAGAATTTAAGTCTAACCTTGAACATAGATCAAGCGATGGAAAAGGAAGAAGACATTAGTCCACTTGCCCTAGTTTTAGGGTTCCTCGAAGAACCGTGACATCATTGGTCGTTGGCGTGAGACAATTCTTTCCAGACATAAAGACGAATGCTATGAGCATTTATCTTCGCCGTTTAGTTCGTGCTGACCAGTGTCCGAATTTCAAAACGATTTAATTCCAGAAGCTGTTGCAAAGACTGGCAAGTTTTCTTCGTTGTTGCCAATTTATGCCACGTTTCTGGGTGCTCCAAAATGCCCTAAAAAGTCACGTATTCGGCGAAAATCGCTTTCGATAACCGAAATATGAGAATTGTTCTCTCGAGTAAACCCTATGGCTTTCAGACGACCAAAAATGAATTATTGGATGGAATTTACCAGACACTTTCTGTATGCATTACTGTATTTGGCTCATACATGGCGGGGAAGAAGCGAAATAGTTGCCGTTTGGAGAAAAAAATAAGATGTAGAGATAACCCACCCCCAACTGTGACCCCATTCAAGGAAAAATGTTATAGCAGAATTTTTTGTGAAGACGGTTGAAACTGTTTTATTGGAAAAAATAACGGATATTGCCACATTTTTGAGCCGCTTTGTTAGGGATTCATGTCGTTATGGTGTGGGTATGCTATTGCAGTCCCAGTTGGCTGCTGCCTCCTAAGACGGGCAATCACTGCGAGCATCCCTGCAATACAGGAAGTTTGATCAGATTTCACAGCTGGTTCCTAAACCGTTACCAGTATCGTATATTCGATAGTAAATACGACTCATTGAATCTATTCAAGATAATGGTTATTGCAAATTTGGCATAAGAGCTAGTATGTCCAAATAGTAAATTACTGAGCCATTCGTTCTGCAACCCCTGCCCTCTTGAATCATTTCAGACTTCAGTTGATTTTATCAAAACTCTGTGACCTCAGGCTTTGTTTTACAATAACAGGAGACGAAGATCGCAATTACTCGTTTCCCATTTTCGTCAGTAGATGGCCCTGGGCGAGTCGAACTGACTGCATGTAGCTGGAGCAATAGCGTGTCAGCCTCAAAGCGGAAATGGAATAACGGCTAGCATCCATCTTGGTTTCGATAGCCGGTGATGTAGGGCTAAGAAAAGCTTTGAAAATGCTGTTTCCGAACTGAAACGACTCCATCCTGTGACTGATGATGATCGACATGGAAGAAATGCCGTACGGGTGCCCTTTAGCCACTCGGGGCCAAATGGTTGATTAGCAACATCTGTAGATGAACGGTTAGAAATTAAAAAAAGAAGTCGATAAAGAGAGGTTGGGTGGAGGAAATGCTTAATATGAAATCTGCCATGTGCGAAAATAATAAAAAAAACTCCCAGACGAGGGTAGTTCGCGAAATTTGTCATCAATGGATATATAGGCGTCAAGTTCGCCTTTCCTCCCTCTGTTCGTCGTTATTAAATTGGAACAGAAGATTCCTCCGGGGAAGAAAATAACCGCGTGATCTGCTCTCCACTTCAATAATTTCATTATTTCGATGGAATTGGATTCCTTTCATACTATGCCCAATATCGCGAGTTGAGATATGGGATTGCCCTTTTCCATTGGACTCCATTCTGCCTTCTACATCCAAACTTCTTGGTTATTTTAGCGTTTGTTTATTAGACTAGCTGTTTTTATTATACAGGGTGATCATAAAGTCCTTCCCCCTCTACAGTTCTTTAAACGTTTGGTTACAAGGACCAATTGTGAAAAATTGGTAGACTTACTCCTCAAGTTTTATATTTCGTGATTATGGTTTACAGAGAGTACCAGCAGGCGGCGCTGTGACCCCTAAAATCAAACATGGCGTCTTTGAAGGCAAAAGCTTAATGTGTTTTATCATGATACCAATACATGATAACTGTCCAGCGCAATTTCAAAATAAAATTGAATTCAACAGAGATTTTCACACTATAAAATCACCCAGGTTTGCGATTTGGGCACAAGATAACAGCGGTCATGTTTTCCATTTTCGTATGTAAATGCCATTTTCGATTCTAGCTATTATAGCGCCACCCGCTGGCAGTCCTTTTGAACCAAACGCTTGAAATAAAATACCTTTAGATTTACTTTTCTCCAGAAATTTTTTCGTTGAATTTTTTCAAATTAATTTTTGTAATGAGAGTAGGACTGTATGATCACCCAGTGTGATTAAAGTGATCGTCCATGATTTCCCTACATGCTCGCTGGTAGTCCTTGTGATGAAACCTGTGTTCATTATAACAGTTAGTGTTTTAATTAATTTTTGTATTGAGTGTAGGACTTTGTGATCACACAGTATGATTGCAGTGATTGTCCATGATTTTCCTGCATGTACAATTTGCATGACATTCAGATCTACATGTATGTGTCCTTCATAGAAATCGTGGTTTCCACCTACACATTGTACCGTCTTGCTAATGGATGGCCTGCCGATGCGAAACGTCACACATAAACGATTTTTGCTTCGGGCAAATTTCTGCTTTCCATATGGGAAATTCATTCCATGTTGTGCCCTGCCGAATCCTCGGTTATTGACAATAGCTGCATCCATCCAGCTTGTCTCCCCAGGGGGAGTCGTGTCAGTGCACTGAATCTGGACTAGCAAAACATGGTGGAAATGGACTGAGAAACCGGATGAGAAGGAAGAAACTGCCCGTATAAATGCGGCTCCAAGTGACACCGACCCTGACGTGTGAACTGTAATTAGTGAAAACATAGTGCGAAAGAAAAAGCTTTTTCACCAAAACTCATATTTGGCAAGTCATATTCTTAAGGAATATACATATAAAAAGCTAATATTGGCGAGATAAGAAATCCACGATGACTAGTTTTGGGAAAAGAAATTCGAGTGGTGCTGCGGTAATTGAAAAGCGTTTCGTGTTTAATAGTGTTTACCGCTTACCAGAGATGGGGGGTATAGACGAGCTTAGAGTTCACTAAACTGTCGTCTGAAAAACCAATGAATCAAATAGTAGCGCCATCTATTGTGGCTTAAAACAAGCTGCAATCCTCTGGGCCAATCTACATCAGGCAGCCCAGCCACAGTAGTGGAGCACCAACAACCTTACTGGCTCATTCTGGAGCCCTCCGTTGGGAAGGAGGATACCAATCTAATCTAATCTAAGGGACCTTGCGTATATTACGTAACACAATTTTTATCTTTTTTTAGAGACGCACCCATCCCTTGTGAAACTGTAACACTTTACAGTCCATCCACTCCTAGTGTTACGTAACACATTCGCACAACATTTTTATTTTCACCCATGAATTTTATATGTAACTTGTAGGTTATACAGGACCTAGTATGTTATTTGTTATTGATTCTGCAATATGTTACAGATGGCAATGTTTTTGGTTTCGACATCCCCACCAATCCATTACAAATCTGAACGGCAGAGCTGAGAATAGCTAATTTTGTAAATCAGCTAATGCTGTTGTCTATAACTATAACATTGCAGTAAAATTTTCAAGATATCCTGCCCCTTCAAAATGTTACGCTTTAATGGAGAAAACCCCACGGACACCCTGTAACAGTTCGTAACACTTTCACAAGGACCCACCCCCTGGTTCGTTACGTAATATTTGCACGGCCCCGCAGGTGTTAATCGAATGCGTGATGTCGCACTGTGTCTCCCAAAACTGAGGAAATGCCCTTAGGGACAACCCTGATGAGTGTGAACAAAAAAAGCCACAATGGAAGTCGTGCCCTCGTTTCACTGGAATTGTCTTGCCCTTGGCCTGTCAGACGTTGTTGGGAAAACGTAAGCCGCATATTCTCGAGAGAATCTTGTACAAGATTGGAAAATCTTGTATCGGAAATGGTCCCGTCTTCCCTGGAGTGAGAAACAAATGTTGGGTAACTTGAACTTGGTATCGAACAGAATAAGTGATTCGTAAACTTGTTCTCCTCGTCGGAGCAATGCGTATAAAACTTACTTTTGTAATTAACTTCATGTTCCAAACAAGCGCTAAGGTTGTGGATGTTCGGCAAACATGTGCACCAACAAGTTTACAGAAGGGACTCGTTCAACATTTATTTCCATTTATCATTTGAGTGAGCGACTAGGGACTTTGAAAATCACGATGGCTCACAACTTGTACACGAAAAACTCGCCACTGATGGGATAGAATGATATTTGCCAGAGGTTTATACAGTACGTCGTGATTAATTGTTTCCTACAAATCTCTCATTTCAGATAGTAATTTCGTTCTCGGAAATGCCCAGGTGCCTGCCTTGTACCCCATAGTCTATTGCTCGGATGGATTTTGCGAACTGACCGGATTTACGAGGGCGCATATTATGCAAAAGGGCTGCGCTTGCAAGTTCCTGTACGGGCCGGAAACGACGGATGACCACAAAGTCGAAATCGAAAAATCATTAGAAAACAAAATGGAGCTGAAGTTGGAAGTGGTGTTTTACAAGAAAAATGGTACGTAAACATTAATTAAGTAGCTGGATTTCCTTTTGCAATTTGCATTTCTTGCGTCGATGTTGCTGTAATCCCTGGTTGTACACTGCGTTAATATACATGTATGCAGTTGCCTCATGTTAATGTAGATGCACATGTATGCTCATAATTAGATCAATTTTAAGCGGTGATATAACACAATAATAACATTTGCTGATTTTCTTTTTGAATACACTACTTGCTCTTGTAAACATAAGACGTTTATGGCACATTCGAAACTTTGCAGATGATACAATATAGTTTCTTTAACCTGTAGTTTTTCGTCAAGGTGATGTCAATATTAAAACTGTTTCAAGTTTAAACCAGTGAAAGACTAAACTCAAAACTTAGAAAGAAGTTAGATATTGTGCAAAGTCAACCAGTTGTTGATCAATTGAAACTTTGCGGCGTGATCTTGCCTAGTGAACTTGCTTTTTTAATTTAAATTATTGTTCCCCAAATACACTGCATCTTGAATCGATTGATTTGCAACTGATTTGGTGTTAGAGGGGTAACGTACATGTAAATCACCTCTTAGTAAAGCAGTTGCCGTCGCAGTTCCATAATCTAGTTGGTTTATTTCTTTTTTTTTTCTTTTGAGCAAGTTTTTGGTATTCAGCTCTCTTTAGAATTAACTTTTTAAGCTATTTAGAAGATATTTAAGACATGATTATTATTTAAGAACTGTAAGAATTAATTTAAAGACATGAACGCATTAAATCGTTAGGGTCTATTTATTATGACCCCTAATCATCGTGCAAGCCTTGCACCTCATTACCAGGGCTAATTTGTCTTCTCCATAAAACTTCTGGATAAACAGTTTGCAGTGCATACTTATGCTATTATATTACGTATTTTATTTGCTAATAAAGCGAGCCTTTTTCAGTGGAGAGTTATCTGCATGCAATGCTTCGTTATTATTTGAACATATATAGCGTACTTGAGATTCTGTATGTGCTTGTATTCCTAATGAAATTAATAATAATGGAAGATGGATTCCATTCACACAAGGCTGCGTGGGTGGAAAAAAATATTTTTATGAGCTAAATAAACCCGATTTATAGCATCCATTAAATATATTTAGCAAATTACATGTAACTGGAAATAACATTTTTTTCTTCAAAAATATCTCGTGCTGCGCCATCTGGCGAATTATAAGCGCATTATATACTTTATGATCTGTGGTTCCTACGCCTTTATATAGGTGGGCAGAATCATAGCGGTGGACGTAATCTAAAACCTAGAACGGAGTCCAATATATACCGGAAAGTATCAAATGCCCTCTGACGTATGCTGGCTATTTTTAGGTTATATTTATTAACTTTCATTGCAGTGTTATCTCGATGAATTATAGCTTTCTTTCTGTTTCTGAGGCTTGTTTATAAGACATATGGAAATTTCTGAACAACAGATTGGTTTTGGACTGCCTCGGGGTTGGTTGTTTATAAAGGATTTCGGGATTGGGAGAGGTCTTGGAATAAATGGATACCAAATTATTAACATGAAAAAGGTTGCGAGGATAGCAAGATGATGATGAGGCCAACATTTTTCAAAAAATTAGTAATGCACGTCTCTGCTCAAGCGTAAATGTGTGACAGAAACGAAATTGCCACTTAAGTTAACGATATCAATTGGAATAATGCAACTGTTTATTGAAAATTGATCATTGCAATGACGGTTTTCATTTGCTCACACCAGGTCCAATTTGCATGTTTTTTTGTTTGTCTTAGGAAATAACATTATAATGCATCTAGAATATTTATATTCATTGCATCGCGTTGCTGGCATTGGAAACATGCGCGAACCCTGAATATAAACTCTTTTATTGATATAACTTTCTATCATGTTTCAGTTATTGTTTTTTCCTTAATGTAAATGTTGAAAAATTCAGTTACATCGTTCTGAGATTGAAGTCGGTGCGTCCATTCTAAATCGATCTCAAAATGTGTCAATATTTATGGTGCGACATAATTCTATACATGTATAGGTATATCAGTCATGACAGTTCGTAGAAGGGCACCTCGCATTCATTCGCACATGTTTGAAACGTTTTCGGCCCCATAGGTCGAAGCAAAATGTAATTCATTTGAAAAGGCAGTGGCCCCACATTTCTTTGGCAAATGCAAGAAAGTATCGAGTTTGTTTTATTCTTTTATCAGCTTCAAAGAATTGGGATTTTCTCAGAAAAACGCCCACCGCAAAAGTTTGCTGAAGGTTCTTCGCGATTTATCTGATTTCGCAAAATATCCGGAAATCACGGATTGTTTTGTCAGTTGAATTGATTTTTGCTTTAACCTGCACGCCGCCTTTTGTCTGTTTGCTTTCTTTGCGTATTTTATAGATCTCGAAGCACATCTGAATGTTGATGTTATGACTAAACCTGCCTCACTTCAATCTTTGTGTTTGCTCAATTGTGTTTATCTAACGTTCTTGAAGGCAATGGCGATAAATCCAACGACAGGTACAGCGTGTCTTTGACAAGTGGAAAATCCAATGATGAATTCCTGTGCCATTCTTCAATTAATCACTGATTATTAAATTGTGATGTGAAGTTATTTGGACTTGTTATACCTTTGATAGTGGCATGCTTTTCAAAAACAAGCATGGGTATTTGAACGCAATTCTGTTTTCTTTTTCGTTATAGGCAGTCCATTTTGGTGCTTGCTGGACATTGTCCCCATCAAGAATGAGAAACGGGAAGTGGTGTTATTTTTGGCCTCTCACAAAGACATCACTCATACCCGAGTGGCGGACATGCAGTTGTGCGACATTTACGGCAATGGTAAGTGGGACACAAAATTGATGGACTTGCTGAGTGAGGCAAAGATGCAAATGCGTCTAATCGTAATATCATGCCCTTTCTTTCAATATGTATTCAGTGGGCATACGAGATATGTTTGAGAAATGTTCAAAGGCAACCAGCTAAATAATAAAAAGCACTTAAGGGTTTCAATTAAGATTTTGAGCATGACTTGAATTTGATGGTTGGTGGGGAAAAGAAAGATTTATTTGCAGATACAAAATAGTCCCAGTTTAGATGGATTTTTGTATGAATTTAAAGACGCGAATAATATTTAAACTTTGATACAGTATATTGTATATAGAGAAAAGAAACACTCGCATGCATGTATTTGCCAATGCAAACATTGAATGGTTGAATGGAAACTTGTGACTTTAGTGCTGGAATAGTAATTTGAAAGCAGTATTTCCGTAGAATGATGACAGGGAAAGTTGAGGAGGCGGGATAGAATCACATCATGTTTTTGTATAAGAATTGCACTATTGGGAATATTTCAACTACTGTATTATCTTTCCGTTGGCGAAATACGTCGCTATAAATTACCATACAATTTTTATACTCGCGGAAATGGATGGAAACAAAACAAACACTATGTTACATTGGAACATGACGTTATTTTGCATTTTTGCATTATTAAAGAGGATGCCAATGGGAATCTGGACATCGAAGGCGACATTCCCCCAAGCACGTATCAGCGGAGGCGGAGTCGAGCTGTACTCTACCAACTGTCTGGACATTACAGATCGGACAAAATGAAAAGCAAACTCAAATTAAACAATGTACGAGTCCAAACATATTTTCTGGATATCTAACTAGTTTAAGGGACGTGACATGATATGGAGCTCTTGTCTTCTATCCTTCCAGAATCTCTTGCACGCGAATACTCTTCCCGAATACAAGACAGTGGCGGCAAAAAAATCCAAGTTCATTCTCTCCCATTATGGCGTCTTCAAGACGTGCTGGGATTGGTGCATTTTGGTGGCCACATTCTACGTGGCCGTCATAGTTCCATATAATGCGGCGTTCATCATCCGAGAGAACATGGGCCGAAGATCTGTCATCGGTGACGTCATCGTCGAAGCATTGTTCATCATAGGTCAGTAGAAAAATGCGATTCGATTTTTAGAGATGATTAGACTGTTATCGAATTATTGAATTACTAGTTATTGAGTTATGAGTGAGAACTGCTCATTTTTCTTATTTCTTATTTTTTTTTCTATTACCGAATTGTTGAATTACGGTGGAGAACTCTTCCATTTTTCTTATTTTTTTCTTTGATCATCCAGACATTCTGCTAACATTTCGCACGACATTCGTGAGCAAGAAAGGGGAAGTTGTATCCAGCGCCAAATTCATCGCCCTTCATTACGTCAAGGGCTGGTTTATCGTGGATTTGGTGGCCGCACTGCCCTTTGACCTCCTTTATGCATCCAGTGTATATAGTAAGGTAGGTAGTAATGGGATAGCGGAGTTTTAGATTGAAAGACAAAGGAGCATTGTGTGTTTGCGCCTATAAGTGACTATTTGACGAGCATTGACGAGGCTCTAGAGACCAATGTTTCCTTCAGGTGGCACTATAGTGTCTTAGTGTTCCACTTCCTAGAATTACTTTGCTTTTACGACTATTGCGAGGCATTAATTATGTATGCAAAACGTGTGCTCCAACTCCAAACGACATTGATCTTAAGTGTGATAAATTGGATTTTGCGTTTTAATGATGCTCTAATCTCAAGCAGTGTACATGTATGTAATTTTGCGGTCGGTCTTGAAGTGCCTACATGTAACTTGCTTGTTGAATCAGATCTCAGCATGTGAGGTATTATAGATGTTCAACGTGATCTTGAAAATTATTACATGCACGCATATATCGATTTGTCATCGGAGTTAAGATTCGACTAGTCAAGGGAGTACATGAGGGCCAGGCAATTACGCCCTCAATTTTATTGAAAGGAAATGCATAAAATTACAAGGATCAAATAATGACGTTAAAATGTTCGAACAAAATGAAGCAGGGGCCATAATGTTCATCAATGCAGCTATTATAGGAAGGGCATTTGATTGCTTTGTTTTGGGGCGAATTTAGGGCTGGTTGTGCTACGATATATTCCCTATTGCTGCCCTGATCCGCCATATATGTAGTGGACACAATGAGAAAATGGGCTTCTCCTAATGACTCCTAGGTTGGCAGTTACTGCCTGGCGGTTAGGGGCAGCTAAATCAGACATTTCATTGTTAGATTAGTTTAGGTTATGATAACCATACCAAAAAAACATAAAAAAGGATAAATTGCGACAGGAGTCATTCTTGTCTATTAGACATGTAGAGTTGAAATATGCATGTTTCGTTCACATTTTGAAGAGGTTGTTTATCCCAACTTAGTTGGTACGATTGATCCCGAGCACATATCTTGGGTCCTAAGTCAATGTTCGAAATGCTACACCAAGAAGTAATGCTCGCCGAATTTGGAAATTCCTTACGTTGCAACCGGCCTTTTCTTTCTCAGGATACTTTGATTCATTTATTGAAGCTGACACGCTTATTGAGGCTGGCTCGCCTCTTGCAGAAGATGGATCGCTACTACCAGTACACGGCGGTCATTCTAACCCTCCTCATGCTCATGTTCTCCCTGGTTGCCCACTGGCTGGCCTGCATCTGGTACGTCATCGGCAGCGAGGAAGTTGACCGCAATGAAACTGCCGGCAAGTTTTCACTTTCATCAGTTTGCTCTTGTTTGCTCTCCATTCTTGCACATTTTTCTGATTTTTGGGATTCCACAGGATGGCTCAGAGAGCTCGCCAGGAGACTGGACACGCCATTCATCAATGGCACGGAAATGATTCCGAACAGCACCACCGCCTACATCACGGCGCTGTACTTCACCTGCACTAGTCTGACCAGCGTTGGGTTCGGAAACGTGTCTGCTAACACTAATGCTGAAAAAATATTCTCCATCATTGCCATGCTCATTGGAGGTACATTTTGTTGTGTTCACCTAGCTTTTGTATGAATTTAGAAATTGAGGGACCTTATTCTTGATCGGAGTTGAGTAAAGTATGCTACGGGAACACTAAGCAATTGCAGAATTGTTATTAAAATGCGATTGAATGCGAATTCATTTCAATGTCGTTGGGAATTATTTTTTGCAAAATTTAACGCAGCTTTATTTTATATGCAACGTTATAGCTCTAATGCACGCTGTTGTCTTCGGTAACGTCACTGCCATCATCCAGAGGATGTATTCTCGGCGCTCACTGTTTCAAACAAAATGGCGCGATTTAAAAGAATTTCTTCAGTTGCATCAAATTCCCAAAAATATCAAACAACGAATGGAGGAATTCTTTCAGACGACTTGGTCACTGAATCATGGCATAGATCCTCACGAGGTAACAACTTTAAAAATTAGCAACCGTATAAATAAATTAAAAAACTCGGTTTCTCGTCCTCATTTTTCGTTTTTATAAATCGAATCATGTTTTCGATTATTGCTAGGTTTTGCGCGAATTTCCCGAAGAGCTTCGTGGCGACATTTCAATGCATTTGCACAAAGAGATTCTGAGCCTGCCCATCTTTGAGGTGGCGTCCCAAGGCTGCCTGAAGCTTCTTTCACTTCATATCAAAGCGAATTTCTGCGCCCCTGGGGAGTATCTTGTTCACAAGGGCGATGCCCTCAATTATATTTACTACCTGTGCAATGGATCCATGGAGATTTTGCAAAATGACATGGTGGTCGCCATATTGGGTAAGTTGTGATTTTCAAAGGGAATTTGTTTTCATTGCCAAACTCAACATTAGATAGTTATTGTTTATTGGGAAGGTAAAAATACGCATTCTTTTAAAATTGTAATTTTTATTTTAGGTAAAGGGGATTTGGTTGGCTATGACATTTCTCATGCCAACGATTCTGTAATCAAATCCAGTAGCGATGTTAAGGCACTCACTTATTGCGATCTCAAGTGTATCAACATTACTGGCTTAATGGATGTCCTCAAATTCTATCCTGAGTTTGCAGAACAATTCACTCAGGATATTCAGCATGATCTCACCTATAACTTGAGAGAGGGATATGAAAGTGAGGTAAAGAGAATGTGGCATGGGAATAATAGGATTTTTTGCATATATTTGCAAAGATTCACCAACTTTGACTTTTTATATCAATATCTGCTTAAAATCGAATTCTTACTTATCGAAACAGGAAAATGACACCAATGGCGGCCCTTCGCTTACTCTTCCATCCATTTCTGAAGATGACGAGGAAAATGCTGAAGAGCAAAAGGAGCAACCTCCGTCACCCATTTCACCTCGATCACCCAATCAAATCAACTGCAAGCCAAGATTCTTCCTTTCCAACATTCGGTGAGTGTACAGTGTACAACGTATATGCAAATTGTTACAAAATCTTTTTTTCATTTTTGCAACAAAAAAAAACGATTTGCATGGAGGTTGTGGGCCGTGGAAATGACATTTTTATGTTCAACACACGAGCATGGTACTAAATGCAATTCAATTGGGAATGGTTATTTTGAACCGAAATGGTTTATTTTTACGTAGACATGAAAGTTGCAAGGGGAAACAAATTAGGGAAAATTTAGAATACCAGTGTTAGGGGGTGAAGGATGCCAGATGCACAATTTAACTAGACTACCAGATAGTCAACTTGGGCTATTCCTGATCGCATTCCCATTTTAACTTCACCATAGATCAGACCCGGACGAAAATGCAAACAAAGGCAATGAATTGCAGACTGCCAGGAGATATTCAGGAGGCAAGCTGTGGAAGAAAGAGAAACTTAGGCCTTCAAGTACATTACCACTTTTAAGCTTAGGTATGTATCTCGGAGCACAGCAGTTGACGATTTTTAGGCATGCAAGGCAACCTAGACATAAATTATCTAGGTTTATTTTAGATATTATTTCTCTATAAAATGTACAATTTCTCTGATGCTTTTCCATGTCTTTTTTTACTTCTTGTTAAATTTTCTACGTTTAGCGTTTCGGCATGCTGGATCTTTGGAGTCACTGGATCTTCATGGCGAACGAAATAACAGTGAGACCAGTATGGAAAGGTTGGACAATCAAATGTCCTCCCTACATCAAGAATTTCACAATTTAGGAGGCGATGTAAGTAGTGATAGGTGAAACGCCCCATTTGTTACAAAGGACCTTGTCTTACGGTTATAAAATCCAGAGCATCTTCAGCATTCAAAATGGTTTTTTTTTGCCATAGGTCCATAAGGCGCTTGCTTATCTGGAGCAAATGTGCACCTACTTGGGCATGGGAGCCAATACGGCTCCATCACAGCAGAAGCCGTGCAATGGCTCGACGGACAATGTACCGGAAGCCACGGGTGTTGTCAACGCTGGCAAGCTAATTCAACAACTAGTTCCACTGCAAAACCCGAATTTAATTCTGGGCAACTTGTTGAACGTTTCAGTGAAACCCTCTTGCAGAGACCAACAAACTCAAACGGAGTTGAGGCACTTTGGTGGCAATGGCAGCAGTGGATCAGATTCTTGGTTCTTGACCACCGACGAAGACCTGTTGCCGCGAGTGTACAATAATTTTGCAAGCAACAACCAGAAGTTGCCGTACGAAATACCCAAAGTCAAAAATCACGAAAGCTCTGAGTACATGATGACGCTGTCAGAGGAACCGCTGGAGGACGACGAGGCCACGGTGCCCTTGCTGAACACACCCTCCAGCAAAAGCGACGATTGCACTCCACCGTCCGATTCCAAGAAGTCGCAGGATTCTGCGTACTTGAATTTTGAATCTGCCAAAGAACCAATGTACAATCCGTTCGTTAACAGTACGAATAAAGCCAATTCTGGCAGCCAGAACGGTGGATCCGAAGACAACCCTTTGTTTTTGGAATCATTCTTCAATGGTCGAACCAATAATAAGACTGATGGCCCAGTGGACGGCGCAGTGCCGGTGACAGTGACATTCCAAACCGAACAGCCGCAGGTTCCACTGATTGTAAATAAAGGCATAAAAGCGCAATCCGATGGCGTCCATTGTCAGCTGGCCAATAACGTGGGCTCACACTTCCTCCATTGGCCACCCGTGCAGGATGGTGGCATTCGGCGGCATTCCTTCGAAGTGACCAATAAGACGCAGGCGCCGATACCACATTCGGCAAGCACGAACTGTTTACCAGGATTCAGGAACGTCCCTTTGCCACACGTGGAAATCGCACACCAGGAGAAGAGGAGCAAAGCCACCGATCTCTAGTTGGTAAGGTTTTCAAAAAAATGGGTTGTGATGACAAGAGACTGATGTGATAAGTAGCCATCATGGATTCCATCCTAGTGAGCTGTGCTGGTTTTCTTTCGATTTCTTGAAAACTTCCTATAGGTATAATATACATACTCGCTCTTTTTTGAGTATTATAAATATGGTATAAATATTTGTGTTTTTCTATATAAAGAAATTCGAATATAAGGGCATGATGGCAGTTCCCTAGCTGTTAATAAAGCAAAATTCACTTTGGCAAATCTTTCTCTGCGTGATTCATATAGAGTCACTGTACATGTATTGCATAACATGGTGTCGACCATCCCTTGGAAATGGTAAGTTCCCTTTCAGAAAAATCGCCATTTTGTAATTTAGTTTTATTACTTGAGATTGAGGTGAAACTGCACAAAGAGGAGCTTGATTTTATAAATCGCCGATTTTAGAATTGTTTGGATTGTACATGTACACTTTGTACATGGATGGCAACAGAATATTTTCAATTTTAAATGTGGTGAATATCTTCTTTTATTTGCCTAAGATATCATTAATTGGTTGTCATAACAGTCCTCGTCTTCGTTTAAAATCTGACGAGGGGGTTATTTAATAGTAATAATTTGGTGTCAGTCTTTAAGCTGACAAGAGTACCATTCGAAGCAAGGATTGAACGGGTGCAAAACGAAATTCGAATTTTCCGACGTATTCAAATAAATGGTACCAGATGATTGAGGAAATTTGTTAGCGTAGGGATTTTGCGAGGTGAGAAAATGCCTCAGAGGCATATGGAAAGATGAAATGTAGATTATTTTCGTTGAAATCTTCACGAAACTAAGACACTGATAAGTTTCTATCATTCACGTTGAATTTTAAATGAACGCAATTGGTAAATATGAGCAGTGAAGCGTGACCCTACCAAGGGGTATCGCCGTTGACATCACTGGCGAGTTCTTCTTTGTCGGATCGCGTCGGGTTTCGAATTCAATTGTAGAATTCGGTCAGATTTTTTGAAATTTGGCTGTGTCAGTCGGTGTGATGTTTGAAATGATGTCTAGTTTTTACCATTGAAACATGGTTTAGTTCAACGAAGTGAAATTTCAATGAAGATCGTTCGGGCGACTACCGTTACTTGCTTATTGCTTTCGCGTGCTTTTGGCATTGTCGGCCATTTGAGGATGTCGTTGCACTTGCAGTGGTGATTGCCAAGGCCTAACTGCGTCACCAAATAATTGACTTTGGAATAAGCCGTTATCCAAGTTTGTCCAAAAGTTGAGGCTCGTGCGATTTCAAATCAAAGTTGGATTAATAGTTGCAGAAACGTGGATTTACTACTCAGGATGGACTTATCAGCATTCAACAAGTGGGGTAAGTAATTTTTGTTTAGACTACATATACTGTATATTGTTTTGGTGTGTATTCAAGGCCGCGGCTGAGGCGAATCCATGTGGTAATAAATCATAGCGAGTGACGCGACCTGGGGTTTGTCTGTCACATTCCTGATCCTGCACATTCCTTACACATTCTTTGATGAAGGATGAATTAGTCTCAGTGTATGGCGCCCAATGAGATTTGTCAAAGTAGAATGTGCAAACCCAATCAATGCAAGTCCCTCGTGAACTGCCCAGAAAAGCACACACATTTCTTTAACTTAAAATCGCCATTTATTTCGTTGTACAATGGTTGCCTGTTGATTTCTCCCTCTCGATGCATGATGTGAATTGCGATAAAATTAAATTGTATGAAATGACACGATGATACATCTTCATTAACTATTTACAAGATCCATTTGCAAAAGTAATTTGCAAAGGGAAAGAAAAATTGTACTAGTTCTGGAACTAGTCCTGCCTAGCTCACTGTGTTGGTTCTCCTCTCCATTGGCTAAAATCCATCCTTGGAATGAAGTCGCCATTACATGGCATCAGTGTGTTTCTGTAATGTAAATTGTGCAAGTTAACACCACTAATATTGGTTTTAAATTACTGTAGTTATTTATTTAACTTATGTAGTGAATGCTTTTTATACCCTCTTGCTGGTGCGAAGAAAACAAACTGTTGGATTTGGTCGATTCCATCACTGTTGTCGCAAATTATTCTTGCAAAGGTTACTTTTCGGATTTCTTGAAGTTGCTCTGAAATTTTTTATGAACGTCTTTGCAAAACTTCGTTTTGACATTCAGGTGTTAGCAATAGAATGAATGTTCCATTCACTTTTATTACCTTGGGTAAAGGGCGAATTAAATCCGTTCTCGTACCAGAATCGGTCGCCTTTTTTTAGCCTCTTAAACTGATCTGATATAATGCATCCGAATGTTGCTCCCAATTTGGCACCAGGTAAGGGTTTCTCGGCGATTCCCGCCACGAAGAGATCAATGTCATCCACGCTTCTATAAGTTGTGGAATTTCGGTTCGATTAGTTTTGTCATAATTTTTCAATTTGGTAACCATTATCAGAAACTAACCTGTAAATAGACTGCATAGTTTGTACATATTGTGGGTTCATTTCCCTCGCCAGTTCTTCAAAACTGTTTATTCTGGAAAAACCACAGAATTCACGCCACCTGTTGTAATCTGGCAAGCCATGATCACGACCGCGTTGCAAGTTTATAGCCACTAGGTCTAATCCAAAAGGTCGCGTTCGTTCAAAGAGGTGATTAGTAACCTAGAAATTGAACAAGTTGACAAGTGATTTCATACAATTGATCAAATTTATAACTCATGCATGACGTTTCGCCGTACACAGAAATGATTTGATAGGAGATTGACCAGCTCACCTCTTCAGTAATGAAGCGATCAAACTGTTGACTCCTTTGGGTGGATAATCCTCTAAGAAATCCGTCCAATCCCTCCTTTTTGAAAAGATGAAATGGGCGGTTGAATTCTGTACGAAGAGGAATCTCTTCTGCCTGCCCTCTTGAGTCAAACATCATGAATTTGCCCTGAAAACGACGTAAAATACACATTGTTGTATTTCGAAGAATTAAGTTGAAGCCAGTATTTTAGCTTGACTGTCATATTCTGGATTGAAATGATTGCAAATGCTGCAATACCTACCGGAATTAATGTATGACCAAACCTATAGGCGGCTGTTGCAAATTCATTGGTGACTGCAGCGTTAATTGAAGGATCATAATCGAAGGAGTAACCTTCTCTGAGGAGCAGTAATTCAGCTGTCTGCATAGTTCGTCGTCCTGCAATTGTAAAGCAAAAGATTTCATTCTTTATCTGTGTTGCACCTAAGACAACACAGTGCAATTTGGTTGAAATTTTCAGTTTTTACCTAATAATACTGGTAGAAATTCATTATAAACTATGTGCTGAAATATGGCGCCTATGATCCTCCTCGTTTCCATGTAAATCTCCTGATCTGACCAAGTCGGGTTGAACAATTGCAGCTGATCAGCAATGCGATTGTGCTCTCGCATCCAGACTGTGTGAACAACTGTCAGACTGATCTGCTCATTAACCCGTGTATCGCCTGTAACAGAATTTAAAAAACCGATAAAATAGCTGAAAAAATATATCGTAAGCAAATTCAGTTATTGTTATTCTTAAATACAGGGTTTATGCCTAGTCGTGCAAGAAATGGCTATGTTGGCAGGATTGCTGCAATTCAATGGCTTTGATAACAACGTTGCACGGCCTAAAATTCGATGCGATAAGCAGCATTCTCTAGTTTTTTTTTAGTTTTTTTATGAAAGTGTACAGTACGAGCTTGCCAAAGTTTTAACGATAAACCTTGACTCAGCATGCGAAAGGTAAATCACAGGGCTATCAGAAGGACAAATCCTAGATTTCCTGCATGGAGCTATGGGGAAGTACATCGGGGTACTAATGCGTTTGATTCGCCCTGGGCCCTGATATAAATATACAGCGTGTAGGGGGCTTGAAAGGTGGATTCCTGGGGATTCCCTTACCGGCCTTGAAGCAGAATAGACCTTGGTCCGGTTTGCTGCAAAAATCAGGTTTGGTGGTAACGAATGGAAGTAGGTCGGCATCGTTCACTCGAGAAACCTGCAATTTGCCTAAAATCAACAAAGAAGACATGGAAATTATATGCGTGGTTAAGAGAGATGATGAATAACGAAACTTCTGCCGAAAGTTTCATTGATAAATCACGCGTGAAACGGCCCTGCGGATTGCAGTATTTCGTAAAGGCTGCTCAGCAGGAACCGCTTGATGCATAATTGGGGTAGCCATTGAGCTGCTTAACCATGATTCGTCCTTTAGTTGAAGGAGTTGTTATCTAACAACAATATTCACTCCTTGTCTGGCTCCCGATGCTCAGCGTGAATATTCAATTCAATTGCTCACCTCCTTGACGTGTCCTTAAGTCGATGGCTTCTTCTTTGGTTGAACCGTAAATGTTGGAGGCATCGATGTATGAAGTAATTTGGTTCATCTGCTCACGAGGTCCTGAAATGGGACAATTTTATGACGCAGTTAGATGATGTTTTCTTATGAGATCAATGGTGACACATGCCCAAATAGGGCAGCTGCCTTTGGCTGCACAGTTATTGTCACTGACATTTCGATCGGCTGCATAACTTGGGCCATGTGTAAACAATGTAATGTTGCAATGTAATGTACATGTATTTCACCCTACCCTATTCTAGTTATAGTTAACCGAAATCACAATTTTCAGTACACTAACTTTTTCTTCCCTGTGATCTTGTTAGACATTCTCTGGGCGCTATTTAGCCATTTATAGCATTACGCCCCATAACCCCCAAAACCAATCAATCAGCTAACTTTCTATGCTCGTTAATACTGCCCCTAAAGGTGGCCACCCTTGTATATCGTATATTACATTTTGGCATGTTTATTTGTGCTCTTTTGTCAAGTGCAGCTTACAAAGGCTCGAGTATCCTCTTTCAAACTGTCCTCTTTTGGCGGCCATAAGTACAATGAATTTTATGTTGGCCAAAAAAGAGAATTTGGTTTTGCAATTTCTGCTGGAGTCTTTCAATCATTGTTATGAATTTCACAGTTATCAATAGAAAAATCTTTACCGAATTTGCAGTCTGGTCTGGGTGCTGCTAGTGATCTGACAAATTCCATGCAAGTTTGATTAAATTTGGAGTAAAACGGATCGTTGAATGGGATGTTAATTTGGAAACACTCTTCGTGACGAGTGCTCGGATCTTCAATCATGGCGCGCCTGCAGCAGGCTATGCCTTTGTTGTCCTTCCCTAGAAAGAAACCGCAAGCCCACAGATTAGTACATGCAATGATAATTTTGGATTTAGATGATCTAAAACTGGAATGGGTAATAGTAGGATATGTGCACACCTCCCAAGACAGTGGGCTTCCCCTAACAACACATAAGCTTAGCTGGGTAGCTTTCAAATTGTTTTATTTTTCCTAAACTTACCTGACCTAACCCAGCCTAACCTAACCTACAGTATAACCAGCAGGTATAGGTTAGGCTATGTTAGGTTATCAGGTTAGAATTTGTTATGTTAAATTTGCAAGTTACCTCGCAAAGCCTTGAGCCGTAAGGAGAAGCCCACTTTTGCGAGGGGTGCATATATCCTACTAATGCCACTGGAAATTATTGCAAAATTGGAATACAACTGAGTTTCACCTTTGTTAATCGCCGTTCGTGTCAAATCATGATCTAGAAATTGACCAAAGGCCATGATCATGGCAGTGTTGAAATTGTCTGGCACATTGGCATCTAAGACGAGCGTGGCACTGACTAGACGGGCACTGGGCAGGTCGCTGCCATCGGTGGCACGGCGAGGCGCAGAAATGCCTGAAAATTAATGAACATCTTAGAACACTTGGGGATAATGTTGGAATCAATGCCGTATGCAGGATTTTATTTCGGGGGGGGGGTGTTGAACCTCATCACCCATGACAAAATGTCGGAATTTTTTTTGTGTGTAGAGAAAGTTATAACCTAACAGTGAAAATTTCAGTAGGGGCTGCAGCCCCCTCAGCCCCCCCCCCTCTCCCTTGGGTACTGCATTGGTTGGAATGTATTCTCATTTCACGAAACTCAATTTATATGCACTTTCGTACACATGTTGTGTACTGACCATCGGCATAAAGTGGAGGTAGGAGTCTGAGAAAGGCGAAAAATGATTTTCCCCAGTTGGGATTGTCAATATTGTTGCAACTGCCGTCAAATGTACGATATTTTGATGAAAAACAGACAGGAGTGTCCGGACAGTCATCGGCTTTGGGTTGACTGGTGACGCCGATCTGATCAATCACTTGTTGTTGCTGGCTCGGTGGATTGTCCGAGACGGCTGCAGCTGGGGGAAACCTGGAAAATGAAGAAAAAAAAGATGACGTGAACCAGGATTTTAAAAATTTTTCATTCAAAATCGCTGCTGACCCCCTGAAGGTCGAGCTTCGCTGTGATAAACAATCGTCGCTCTCTCGCGCTCTCGGGTCTCCCTAATCTATAATTTGTGTCGGATGAAACTGCCGTAGCCTAGACCTCAATAGGGAATTTTTCTAATTTCTTCCCAAATTAAAATGTCTGTCAGCAGGGATGATGAAGATTAATTCTCACTGAATCAACTACAGTACGTCGTGTCTTAAAACATAATTTTAGGTATGGCACAGTGTTCATCCACCCTATAATCATGGCTTCGTGAACTTTCTTCTCCACTACCTTGCATCCTCGTACATATCAGTCTACAATTTGAATTTGCAAATTTCAACAGTATGACGTCAGTATCTGCAATATCATCATCGGGAAACATTGGCGATCAAAGCTATAATTTTTTGATTTTTTTTTCTTAAACTAAAATAAGACGTCAAAATTTTTTCTATTTTGCAACCCTTGCAACCCTTGCAAAACTAGTCAACCAAATACTTTACCATAACATGGCCCACAACATTAAGCTTATAAAGCAAAACAGATGGCTTAATGGGGGGGGGGCATAAATGATATCGCCATTTTCCTTATTCTTCTATTTTTGTGAAGATTAGGCTATGCATTTAATGGGGATTTTTCTGTGCAAGATAACAGACGTGAAATTGTAATAATATTCTGACTCTCCAACATAAAATAACATTCAGAAACTTACAATAAGTATAGGCTTTAGGAAATGTTTAGGTTCTAATGAAAGCCCATTTTGAGTGATCCGGGTTCAGTTCCAACTATCTGATGGCAATCAACAACGGAAAACAGGATAACCTTTATTTATCGGCAATCACTGTTCTGCCATCGTACTAACTCTCGTCATTTTCTAAACATAAAACTGCGTAACCAGGTATAGAGAATAATTAAGGACGAGAAACAACGTTGAATAGTGTTTTGAAAATGTGAAAAGGCACGTGGCCCGTCCTTGTGTGCTGTCTAAAATTACCTCCCATTTTATTACCAACCTACTGCATGACGTCGAAGAAGATTCTCAACGTAATTAGCATTTTGTTAATTACGCTATTTTTATATTTTTTATCTGTGCCATGACTAAGCCTAACTATTTAATCGCTTTATTTGGAGGCCTGCAGACATGTTAGTAACAGTTCTTGCATGCCGTCATTTCAAAATAATTTTGGGTTTTTGCATCATTTATCTGGTCTGACGTCACGACCAAGGGCATGGCGGGTATGGCCCTTCATCTTTTTCTCAGCTCCTCAGGCAGAGCTTTCCTAATTAAACTTGAAAAGAGATTTCTTTGGTCAAATCTAATGAATGGCTGGCGTAAGCGGTAGTGTTTAATTAGTTTTTGTCTCGAAATTTAATGCCGGTCAGGGTCGTTCTTGCACGAAAATTGTAGTCAAATGTTTCAGGTACACCATGAGAAAAACGTTTATACCCAGTAATTTATATTAACATAATTTTTTATTAACTTACTGGGGTTGAGGTTTTGGTACTGGCGGTCTGTTGATATTGTTTCCAAAGTTGAAGTTGGGTTGGGAGAATGGACGGGGTGTGATGACCACTCGAGGACCCACGGGATTACGGGCACGAAATCCTAAATGAGGAAAACATATTATTAACGAAAAAATACATGTATATCTTCGAATATTTACAATGTATTTCTGTACGATAAGAACGGCTGGCCTCTATTATGAGGTCATGTTTCGATTTCTGAAGGCCTCTCTGTGGTTAACGAAACAAATATGCAATGCACAATGAATGTACATGTAAATCGCACTAAGATACATTGTAACTTCACGCAAGCTAAGTCGTCAATTATGGAATAATGAAACATTTTGTGTAAGAATGAATGAAGTCATTTGTTGTACACGCATACTATCTGCAAACCATATTACATGTAATTCGAAGCAGAATATTAACACGCAAAAAGCAGCTTACAATATGCATATCGTTGAATAGGCCTACATTGACAGTAAAACTATCCATAACTACACGCGTTATGGTTGCACAGATCTTATGCAGTAGGTCATCTTTATTCTAAGCAAGACCCTAACGAATTATAATTATAATAAGTTCCAATGAACGGCTATAACGATAGTGACATTATTAAAACCTTTCTGAACTTCAGAATAGCAGTATAGTTTTCATCATGCGTACCATATGCATGCATACTACAAGTATGTTAACGACTTGAACAGCTGATCATTAGTTTCGAATTTATGAATTTATTCAAAGCACATATTACTTGAGGATATATTTATATATTACTGAGGAAAAAAGTTTAATTCATTCAAGAAACGGGTGTAATTTTTCTAATTATTTATTCTAATATTACCGTCTATGTTTAACTTGAATTACGTTTTTGGAAAATACTTCAGGGTACTAAGTTTCATGCAGGTGTTCGTTTAAAACCCCTTTAATTAATTAAAAATATGGAATTGGAGGTTTAATTACTTTCGTTTTCAGGGTAGTTTCTCATTTGCATAGAAATTGACGAATGCAGTCAAAAACAAACAAAAAAAAAATAAAAAATAACAAATCCAAAACCAACGAAAAGAAAGTCATAACGAGATCATCTTTGGCGTGCAACATAACATTTGAGATTGACTATTTATCTAATTATAGCGTAACCTTATGCATTAACCGACCAGTCATCAATGGACTATGTCGTTATTCAAGTGAAATTTTGGATTCTAGAAAGGAAACGTCACCAAATAATCCTTCAATTTACTGAGCGAGGTTCTCATTACACGTTTAATATGCGGAGTGTATTGTTCGACTGTTTGTTTTGTCCGGGGAATTTTCATTTCCCATTTTTGAATAAATTTCCATTGCAATTTTTCGATGTGGGTGGATTAATAATAGGCTTCCGCTATGATCTCTGAAGTAATGAATTATAATTTCATTTTCAAGAAGCACGCGTTCCCCTTTCAAGGTGAACGTTTACTTTTCGTTGAATTCGTTGTCATGCAAATGACGTTTTGAAAGCTCGTGTGAAACTGTATTTATTTTTAGTTACTTTTTCATTATCAATTTAATCCTGATTGGTTCCTCAAAATATTTTTTTTTTGGTTTCTTTCCTTTAATTCAATGTAGTTATTCCGCCTTTCAACTGTTATTTTTGTCGAAATATTTTACGTATTGCATTTTTTAATTTTCTTATAAGCATGACTTGCACGGAAAAACTTATAGGGCATTGTCGCCGTTTCAATCGGAAAGTCCCAATCTTGCAAATAGGGCTGTTGCTCGTTTGCCCAATGGTACTTCCGGGAGCATCGGACTATTGTCTCTGCAGACCCAATGACATCTTTTTTTGTTTTGTTTACGATGATTTTGCTGATATCATGATCACCTGCCCTGTCTGCTGACGGTTTTCGCACAACCAATATAGACTCCCTGCACCTGTAGCACGGTATAGGACTCCTACAGTCTGACCTTTGTGTGTTTTCATTATTGAGGGTCTTTAAGCCTGTCTTGGGGCAAAACCGTTCATAACCTATGCTTCGTGAAAGAGCAGTTGGCGGCCATGTTGGGATTCCAGAAAGCAGGTTTTCTAATCATGGCTCGAATGTTTTGAAAATCTTCAGCCTCATTTTTTAAAGTCTGTTGTCCCAATAGGTTATTCAGAAATAAAACTGCGTCACCTCTATCTTGAAGTAGGAAATGCCCTAAATGTACCCGTTTCCGCAGGATCTCAACATTGGCATCAATAAAAGTCGATTCGTTTGTTGCACTATTACCTCAGTATTTACCATTATGTCAAAAATAATGCTCGCCCAAGTGGCAAGATTAGCAAAACATAAACTCACATTGGTCGTAACGTGTCTATTGCGAGAACCAAACGAAACAATTCCCTCAGTTTCCGATGTTGAATCGTCAACATTATACATAGACAATGTAGATTTTATTCAGTTTTAGATGTTTTATCGTCCTTTCGTTAATCATTTCTTGTCATCATTCACGCAGAGTTTGACAATTGCAAATTTAAGAATTGAAAGTTTCAGACTGTCTTTTTTAACAAAATCATATGTGAAATTTATGTTCGTTACACGTTTTATTCATATGGTCTTGTAAACCACTAGGTGAGAATTGTTTTGTAAAACGTAAAATGTGGCGTCGTAAGCACCAGTGGGCCTGCTGACAATGTGCAGAATCATGTAATAACTATACGAGCTGATATTTTCGTCGATGATGCACGATACTGGTGTACAAGAATGCGTATGTTTTATGTAAATTGAGCGAATTTAGACGGTAGATCACATAAGGCCTTGATCATAGGCTCAGTCATGACTCGCTCCTACATTCTGTTATTTATAATCCTCAGGAATTTGTTCCGGCCTACCTGTGTTTTCGGGGGTAGCAATGACATATCCCGTACTAATAGCCCTCGTACTCTTAACCATATCGTGTGAACCCCTAATGGATTTTAGCAGCACGCTATCGTTGTAAAATGCCAATCAAAATGCCACTGGCGGACGCCATCTTTGTTTTCAACTGACGGACGTTCGTTAAATAATAACGACCCAAAAACGACCTTGCCCACTCACGGCTTAATTAATTACTCTCGTGCCTGTGTTTCCCAATAGGCATCCGGGTAGGAAACATTGCAGTAAACTTCGTTGCCAATTTCTGCACACAACAGTTGGCCTGAGGTCACTGGTTATGCAGACATGACCACCTTCGCAAGAAAAAGCGAATAGTTGCGTATTCTGGGAAATTGGTGTAAGAAGAGGCGAAATTTTGAATATGTCACACAAATACAGTGTCAGCGACACTGGCTAGCTCGACGAGCCAGCTCTTTGCCTGCATTTCCTGTTTTTAAATTACTTCTCGTACTTTCGCCGAAGATTATAATTCTTACAGGTTTCCCTTTCCTAGCCTAGAGCGTGGCCACGTAAACTTTACTCACTTTGTTAAAATTAGCGCTGGAAACTTTGAAAATGCACGTTATTACGCCATTGCCAGCTATCGCTGTGCAGGTATTGAGCCATTTATCTAGGATGAACTCATCATAAAACGAAGCTTTCTTCTTATACACATGTTGGCAACTTTTTTCTTTAAAAATAAATACATGTAGATTTTCGGAAAATGGAAATGGCAGTATATTTTTTTTCACACTCAATCACGAAAATTGGCTTCGGCTATTATGTTGGTCATGACATGCAAGATTTGACGTCATCATTTGTAACGTTTGCTTTAACAGTATATGCTATACAAATTCTAAAAAGAAACGCAACCCTAAGCATTCCGAACAGGCCTGCATGCAGTGCAGCGTTTCCTATATTCGGTTGTAACATATTTGGTTATATAATAATATTATAATAAGAGCTTATATTGTATACCAAACTATGAAGAAAAACTGAAAATAGCAACTGGTTATCCTTAATCAACAAGTTGCAATCATATCTGAGATGATGGTATGATGGTATGATGTGCCATGTGACCAGCCAATCATTCTCGTCACCTTTATACTATACAGTAATGTTATTATCATCATTATATTGCGTTAGATATGTATCACACAATAATTAACACGCTTCGGCTTACTTAAAAAAAAAACGCTCAGTAAAATGTATGCTATGTAATACAAATAGTAGTGCTCGAAAACAGTTCAAACTATATTTACTCACCAATAAAAATATTTCGACTTACCATGTGTACATGTACTCTTAAACTTACTATTTACATCTACGCTAAGCTTAGTCACTAAGTTACATCTACACTAACCTACAATGATGCAAATCTATACCTTCCGGATCCTGCGCTCTGTCCGTTGTGAGGAGACAGTTGACGGACTCGTCGCACGCAGTGTGCAGATCGTCCACAACCACTTCCGGTAACTCCGGTGGTGGCCGAGAGTCGCCAGGTGGCGTAAAAAGAAAAGGACCATTGTCGTCTAGACGAAGGTTTAATTGTAGCGGAAAAAAGGTAGAGGAAAAAATGGAAAAATGGTGAGGTAAAAAAAAAAGAAAAATATAAAAACGAAAATGTAGATCAACCACCGACACAACACGAGAAAAACAATTAAAAGGTAATTAAAATAAATTAAAAGCTGGTGAACTAAGTAAAGTAATCTACCTATTACCATGCCAACACCAGGGGAGACGTAATTAAAGATGCAATTGAAAGTGAACCAGATAATACCGTGGAAGAATTTCAAAGGGAGTGGGAGAAATGGCTTCAAGCAACCAGCAGGGGTTGGGGAGATTAGAACGATTGGGTCCACCAAATAAAGGTCTTAGAGATCCAATTAAATCGCCATAATAAACCGTGGGTTAATTGCGAAGAATGTCTCAGTTATGTCCTGGCAGTCTTTAATGTAAGCTTATCTGCCTAAAAACTGTAGTGCAAATTATCGCTGATTCAACCTTTTGTTTTGCTACACATCACGTTTTCATGCCATGATTGGGGGCGGGTGTTTTAAATATAGCAAATTTACGCTCGGATTGTTTTTTCTTCAATATTGGCAGCCACTTGTATAACTCTGAATTCGACCAGTAGCGTCAACCATTAACCTATTTACAGTGTAAATGAGTTTGAAGCGCCCTCTAACGGAGTTTTATAGGCACGTTTGTGGCTTTTAATTACTTTCGCCTGTTGACCTAAAGGTGTTTCAGGATGCTAGTATGGAATTCTTAACCCCTTGTGTTACACTTTTTGCCATCTCGATTAGATGAAAACCAAGATGGCCTTCCTCGGAGTAGAAGGAATTTCATTTTTTTTAATTCGGCTTACCTTACTGTAATTTCACCTTTGAGGGCTGCATTAAATTCACGACAATTTTAATAAGGAAAAAAATTGCATTGTTTGAACTGACATCTTCGCTTCAAAATGTAAAGCAATTTGCAAAGGAATTCATTCGAAAAAGGTATTAATTTTCTTCGCACGTGTGGCATCTATTTCATCTCTGTAAATTTATTTCCCAAATGTCTTGTGTTTCTCCAAGTGGAACGACATAGTTTTTTACTGAAGGGATGATAAAGTGAAGTTCCACCATTTGAAATGGGCGCTATCTAACATACAAAATTCGTAAACTTTTGGTCACGAGAAAGAAAAACAACGGAAAACTAATTGTAATATATGCAATTACATGTATTATCCAGGTTTATTTGTTTTGTTTTGCAGTCTTTTCTTCTGGGAGGAAATCAAATTCAGAGCAACTACAACATTATTACGTTATGTTCATTGTTATTCTTGGTAATGATCGCAAGTGTACGAATTTCAGCTGTAACTGAAAGTTTCAAAATACAGGGTGAATGGCCAAGACATTTTTTCAGATATTTTGCATTAAATGTCCCTCAAGTTGTAGGCCTATGGGCAATTTAGAATATTGGACACCGAATTGTCATTGCCAAGGGTTCAATGGGGTGCAAATACATTTTCTCGTCAATGCATAAAGGGAATGCGGTGGAGCAATGAAACGTCATACATGTATTAACTTTTAACCCAAGAAGTTTAGTAGGGTATTCCGTTAAAAATGGAGGTTGTGAAGGTTCAGTTATGAAATCGGACGTGATGAATGCCCTGCCGTCTGATTTACTCGGTGATAAAATTTTAATGTGCACTTTTTATTTTTGTAAGTCAAGGTTCGTTGGGTTTTGCTGCGGTTTGACCCTCCTCCACTTATTCTTAACAAACACTGTGGCCACTGTAATCCACAATTAAGCAGCCCCAAAATGAACTCGTTATCGCTCGTAGGCCTAATATATGGAGGACGGACTAAATAATATTGTAGATATTAAAAGCAGTGCACGTATGGAGAACGAATTTCAAATAGGCGGCGATGGATTCTGCATGCCTACGTCAAAATTGAGAAATTGATTTTGGAAAAAAATGAGGTCTAGATTAAATAATTTGCAAAATCGAGGGTAGCACATTAGGCACTCATCTGTACAATTCGCAGTGTTGAAATAACCATGGAAGCCCCAATTCGCGGATTGCAGAGGAGAGCCATAAGTTATATTTAAGCGAACAAATATTGAACAAACATTGAAATGCTTGCCTTTATACTTAAAGAAAGTACAGAATATTAATTATTTGCTTTGAGCTTTAAAACGGTGAAATCTTTGCAAGAGATGGCATATGATTTATCGCTCGTGTGCGAAAGAAATCGCACAAATTGGACCTCACTCTGACAGGCATGTTTTAATAAGGGGACATTCATAAAGGACGTCCGGGCAAGGGGGTAGGGGGGTATTCGAAAACCGGACATTGCTGGACAGGGGAGGAGGGGGTTCAAGGAAAGCGGACGTCCGGATCGTCAATTGGAATTTCGAGTTTAATAGAAAGCTTTGAATAAAAGT
>JAQGAF010001068.1:0-35848 GCA_034687865.1 Kryphioiulus occultus | reverse complement strand
GGCATTTATTTGCTGACTGTAGGGTACTGAGTTGAATTGAATTGAATTGAATTAAAAGTTCGGAAATCCGCTTTCTTTTTCAAAAATTGTCAACATTCCCCTGACCTTCCCCGGTTTCCCAATCATAAATCCCCTGACTTTCCCAGGATTCCCAGGTTCTGTGGGAACCCTGCTATATTGCAAAGTATACAATATGCATATGGTGAGGCTGTTGTAAATTTCTGTTGAATAGGCTACTCGGCCACACCTTTTGTCCACTTTGGGATGGCAATACTACGTAAATATTATCAATCCTATAGCAGCAAAAAACTTTAAAATTGAGCTGAAGCATCAATTCCATCAAAACCTAATTATAGGTCAGGCACTACCATATTCAAAACGATGACCAAAATTCTCTTTTAAGAAAAAAATTTGGAAATAAAGCGAATAAACTTAGTGCAGGCCAGGAAATTAGACGTTTAGCGAGAAAATTGCGAACCAATACACTGGACTGAAACGTTGGCAAAAAAAAGAGAGAGATGAAAATGAATAATGAAGAAAATTAAATGCGAAGACACGGATTAAATATTAACGAGAAAAATAACTCGATTATCGGAGAAGAGTCTTAAAGGAGTGATGCAAATTGCCATTGATTTTAAATACAAATAATTAATCCAGAATCGAGAGAAACGCCGAGGCCGAGAGGAAACGCACGCCCCACCAATTTTTACTGCAATTTCGTTGCCCGTTTTTTCTCCTTTGCCTAGCTCTGCTCCATCAGGATGAAATGGGTAGGAAATTCAATGTGGCGGAAACGCAATAAAATCAAGAACAGCCTGGGCAAACACAAACACGCCAACGATAAGTTATGCAAAAAGATGCTCTCTAAATTCTTTGGATGGTTACCCTTTAATGGCCTACCCTGCGCGCCAGTTTCACCCTTGCAGTAGTGAAATCAACACGTTTAAGCTGCATAAAACACTAAAACTGACAACTTTTCACTGATTGAATGACGCCATCGTCCTCTGTGCATATTAAACTAACGGCGCCAGCAGACCTCTTAAACTTTGCTATAGAAACAACCGATGCCCTATAACAAGTTGTACAACAGAGTTAAACATCAATTTGTTATATTACAATGTTTTGTTATATTGCATACGTGAGTGTAAACGCACCTTAAAAATATAGACTTGTAATATTGTGCTCCATCAGTAACAATCGAATAACTTTTAATTATAAAGCCACTTCTCACTACTTAACTGTTGTCGATCAACAATTATTAATCGAGCATTGTTCAATTTCTGTTCACCCGTTTCAACAAAATGTATGCAGAAGGTGACGCCGAAATTAGCATTAAATAGAACGCGAAAGAGGAATGGAACACGATTCTGTCGTAAAATTCGAAGTCGTGCACGTGCCAATTGGGAATTTTGTTTGTTCACGGGCTCTAAATGAAACAACTTGAGCAAGTTGATAGACCAAAAGTTGAAGGGTGGCCAACTTTGTTCCATTCAACAAATCATTGATCAACTCTGATTCAAGTCTGTTGAAAGCGTGTTCTCACGTTTTAACTTGCTTTCAACAGAACGTTGATCGACAAAAATTGACTCGTTAGTAAATCTTACTATTCGATGTAACTTATAAGGTATGCAGTAATAACACAGAAGTGCAGAATACTGTACTTTTTGTGAACCTAAACCCTTGTTCGCATTTCAAGCAGTTTGAACCAGATTTGCATAGTCATTTCCACGCACCTTTACTCCATACTTCTACAAGCACAATTCTCTGACAACCCCATACCAACGTGTATTTTGTAAAATTACATCACTGAGATAGTAGGCCTACAGTACCTGTCAATTTCAAGCAATTTGAACCAGATTTGTATCGTCATTTCACGATTCTGTTGGCTAACAACAACTATACATCGCCCTTGTGAATGTCAACTTTGCAAATTCCTACCTGACAGCCGAAAAATGGGTTGTTTTACTTGTAAATTCACACAAAATAACGATTGTATTTCAGCGAAATTCGAACGTGTCAACAGCCCAGCTGTTTAGAACAAGTTGGAGGCAATACATCGAAGCGAGGCGTGCTGTACTTTGCCACTACGGGCGCTGGTATCCTGGAGCAGTTCAAAAACAATATGGCTAATTTCGTTGGTTACTATCTACTCTTAGTGCTATACATACTCTACATCGTCTCTGCGACTGTCATAATCCCAAATTCTTACCTAGCTGCCGTTTTCCTGGTAAATTCACGCAAAATGACGATCGTATTACGGCGAAATTGTGCGAAATTTAGCAGCGTTGAAGAGATGCGAGCTGTATTTCGCCACTATATGGCGCTGGTATACTGTTGCCGTTCGACCACTATTTTGACGTTTATATGCATCTTTACCAGCTGAAAATCACGCTTTAAATCTCGGATCAATTCTGATCAATTCGTGAATTAAAATAAAGAAAAGTATAAATTTTAAATTGAAGAAAGACGATTTCCTTGAGCGGGGGTATTTTATGTACAGGGTGCGTCAGGAGTCGTTTCAGTCACCAGCCATGGGGAAATTAATTATTTTGAACGGCGATGCATTTTGATTAATGAACCCCGCGACCCTCTAAACACCAGTTTCACACTTGAGCTGAACTACGTCCATGTCGAAACCCTATTTGCCAGTTTCATTGAAATTTTCAGTGCAAAAGCCGAGAAGAAGAATGGAGGGTGAGGCAAGCGTACTGGGGAAAGGAGAAGGGGATTAAAAATAAAGCTACATAACCAATCCTCATATATCATTTCAAAGTGCCTAATGCGATTACATTCAGTGTGAAACCTCATCATGCCATATAGCCTTCAGCGCAGCAATTTGTTACTAATGAACCATTAACGATGTAATTTATTCTTTGGAATTCAGTCATCTGCGCGTTTTATAATTTCACACAGTTGCCCTTTCCTATTAAAACGACGGCTTTTATGAGCCTGGTAGTGCCATGAACATTTGTGTCAGACTAAACGGTCGACTACTTTCGTAAACTGGGAATGTAACACCTAATTACTCTAGTCCACACTGTTAGAACAAGAATGTCACATGTCACTTTATAGCACGTGAAACGAAATTCGTAAAATCATGTTAATATTGCGCTAAAAATGGTCGTGTAAAAAAGTCGTGTTTGTCATAAATATACATGTTATGCGTGTCTGAAGTAAATGATGAATTATACCGTTCTTCAATAGCAAATAGGAAAAATGAAGTTTTATTCATGAGGAATACCACCTAAAATTTACAGCATTTACATCGACACTATATATTACATAAATATAATAAATAATAAATCCGGTTGCGAATACAGATAGATGTACAATGGGGGAAATGATAAGTTAAGGTATAAAAATTCAAAGAGCAAAGTCGTGTTGAATTGAACACCATCGTATCGAATGAGACATTAAAAAAGCATACAGTCCGTCGCCCCTGAGAAAATCCTCAGCGATTTCCATCAGATGAGATGACGATTTACAAGAAAAATTGTGATTTTTGAAAACTGAATAGGGATGCAGGAACATGGGGTCAAATCAAAGAAATTACTAAAAAATGGACAAATTGGCAGGGCGCCATATTTACCTACATAATTCCTGCAAATTACTGAGCAAAACCTAAGGTGTTTAAAATTCCGTGAAAAATCAGCCATTGTTAAAGATTGACGACAGCATGCCTGGGTTCAACAATATTATTTCCTATTCCTAGCTCCATCAGAATGTCATAAAACAATTTAAAATCGAAAAATGTGGCCCTTTTCACATGTCATTCATGAAGCAGCACAATGATTTGACTAAGCCCTTACGGAAATGTGGTATGATAGCAACGGCAAATTATTTTTAAAATACTCAGTTGTGGATTTTACTCACATTCAGTATGTACAATTTATTGTTATCAGAGGATGAGTTTTACACTGCCGGAATATAACACCACTTACATTATGTGCTAACTTTGATGTGCATAGCAAATTTTGAGGGCAGCTCCTTACCCGGCATGTTAAACGAGCGTAAGCTTAATGGGGTTACTATGAATATGGGACGCTGTTATAACATCAAAAAAAATATTTTACTTATTTGCGAAAAGGAATAATTTAGAATTCAGATTAGCATTAATCATGCTATACGTATTACAGATTTACCAGAACTCGAGAAAGCATTTTTTTAATTCATGCTTTTCCTAATGTTTCCCAACACTTTCAAACACAAAAATTAGCAATTTGGACGTTCCGCTACTCAAAACCAATCAAGTGAGGATATGTATAAGATGTGCTTCAAGCAGAACCGTCGCTCATAGAACCAGTCGCATTTAACTTGTAAACTACCTCACAAACAGCCTTCGTATGAAGATTTAAACAGCACTTCTAAGTGTGACTTATAAAGGTTCTTAATTATCAATTAATAATTATAATAGTCAGCATCTAGTATTAAGTTATATAACTCAATCAAAATTGTTTTTAAACTTTTCAGAGTCAGGACCATGCAGCCACTAAGAGGACTTAAGTGGCCAATATTGATGACAAGAGGTGGAACATGTGATTTCAATACAAAGCATGACATTATTTGTCCTCGAAATGAAAAATTTGCATTCGTTTTTATTTGAAGCAAACATCAACTGAAATTTGTTCTCGAAATGAACAATTTGCATTCGTTTTGATTTGAAGCAAACATCAACAGAAATAAGGTTAATTTTGAAATAAATGAATTTATTGAAACAAGGAATTTTCCTTGCTTCAGAGGGATTTCTTACTAGTTTTTCATTCGTCAATTTGACCTGCTTCGGGTTAGACATTAGAGATGTCAGGATTTTTTATTCACTCGTATTCCGAACATCAGTTTCTCATGCATGCATCAGCCCGACTTAATTAAATTGCGTGTAACGAAGCTGGAATCAATTTATTGAAAACGAATTGTTTGTTTGATTAAAATAAATAAAACATGCCAGGCACATGAATGAATGACGACTGCTGATATCAATACGGATCGATGGAGGGGGTGGGGTGAGGGGCATATGTATCGGCCTCGCGAGGAACAAAAATGGGCGAAATCGATTGTGCTTAAAATTTCGGCCTAACCACTGTATTGAATAACGTGGGTTGCATGAAAAAGTAATGGCGGGCTATTTCGATGAATTAACAGTTAAATAATTGAGCATTCCACTTGCACACTGAATAAAACGTCAAAGGAAGAAAGTCGTGAAAGGAAACAAACGGTTCGATGTGAAAAACGATCCACGGCTGCGCCGCCAATGCGCAGTGGTAGGATTCGCGAAGAAATTGCACACTTCCGGTCACATTTGCAGCGGTGCGGGAGAAAAAAAGCCGAAGCTCCCTGAAACTTAGGTAAGTGTCCAGCCCCAACTGGCCCGAAGACGTGTTTTCAGACCAAGTGGGCAAGAAACATGAACTGTTCCAGGCACTGGCCCAGGAGGAATTTCCAGAGTTTAAACAAACCATCAAGAAGTTTCCTTCCTTCATAGAGGTCATTGTCGAACTTGCGCGCATCTTCCTTCCCCATTGTTCGGCTGCGAATGCCAGCTCCAGCCTCTTGCTTGTCGAAGACGTCCTTTATCTTTCCAGAACTCTCTTCAGGACCCTTCCCATCGGCCAAGGCCGTCGAAAATCTCAACTTCCGTAGCTTCACCATGTCCACCAACAGGGTCGAAATCTCCAGCCTCCTTTGCGTGCACCAAGGCCAAATTCCTAGCCTCGTTTTGGGGCCCAACAGACTCCCAACATCTCTGGAGCTTGGCAGCCACCCAGGGGGGTGAGATATCCCCCCATTTTTATGACAGCTCGCCAAATTTGGTCATTACTGCGAACTGGGCCGTAAAAACCTTGGGGGTGGGGGGTGCAGGGGGGGGCCAAATTCGATGCCAAATGGCAAATGGCGCAGCACAGACAATTTACCAGCTCATTTCTCCCCTAATTTCGTCAGGGATTCGGCGGCTAGTTGCTCTTGCTGTCTTTCCAGTCCATTGACCATGTTCTCGATACTTTTCAGTTCACTGGCGGAGGCAAGCGTGGCCGAGGGGACAGTGTTCGTGGGGAGCAGTCCGCTGCTGCAAGGGGAGCCAGCCGAGCTGGAGTCCGACAGGGGCGAGGACCTGGACGAGGGCTTTAGTTCGTGGGGGCTGAGGCCGCCCCTGATGCTCAGTCCACCCCCGTGCAGGGTGCCGTTGAGGGTGTCGAAGGCGCTGGGCACGGATCCGAGGGGACTGGAGATGAGGTCGCCGCCAGGGCCCCCAGAGGGGGTTCCAGAGCCGGGACCACCGCTGTTGACCCCGGACAGCGGGGACACGGAGGACGACGATGACACCAGAGAGTTTGTCAGCGGCAGGGTGTAGGGCGTGAAGCGCTGCTGCTTCATCCGGCTGCTCAGCATGGGATTTCCAGCCGCTGCAGCGGCGTTGGCAGCCAAGCTAGCCGCTGCGGCGCTGTTGAGTCCAGCGGAGCCCCCCAGGCCGGGGTAGCCGTGGGGGAAGAGGGGATGGCCGGCCGCGAAGGCGAACTGGGCGTTGAAGATGAGGTTGTGTCCGACGGCTAGTCCAGCGTGGCCGTGACCCAGGTGACCCGGGTGACCGGGGGAAGAGGCGAAGAGGGAAAGGGGCAAGGAGTGGGGGGAGGAGGACTGGTTGGCGCCCCCCGGCATCAGCAGCTGCTGCAGGTGGGCGTTGGAGTAGAGTCCGTGGGGGTAGAGGTAGGGCAGCAGGTGGGGGTGGTGCAGGGCCGCGTGGCTCAGCGTCACGTTGGGACCGCCTTGCTGCTGGAGCTGCTGTTGTTGCTGAGCCTGGTGCTGTTGAAGCAGCTTCAGGTGCTCGGCCAGACTAGGGTGCATGGAGTCGCTCAGGTCGCCAGGGTTGGAAGGCGACTTGCCCCGCTCGTCGCTACGCTCCACCGGCGACGACAGCTTCATCCGGCTGCTGTAAGAGCTCGAGTCCACGCTGTCCATGCTCGAGTCGCTATCTAGCCGCTCGCGCCGCTTGGAGACGCTGTCCTCCGTCAGCCGGCCCGAAACTTCCTTGTGGTTCTCTGCAATGGGAGAGAGGAAAGTCAGTGAGATCACAGTAAAATAACTCGTTTCAGCAGACAACGTGGTTTCTATAATGGGACGTTTAAGTATTACGTGTCGTCATCTTAGCTGTAGGGGTTGTGCAAATCGGTGGTGTACTTGCAAATCCTTGTAAGACTGATTTTTACGGAAAATCAGGAATTGCAAACATAGTGCTCGTTTGAACTTCCCGCACATTTGTGTACAAAAAATGTGGCTTTGACACATAAAGCTTTATCTTTCCTTCCAAATTTTAAAAATTGGATATACGAGTATTTGCAAGTATACCATCGAAATGATGATGTCATCATCATTGATGTGATGACAGATGTGACGACAATATTGGAATGCCCCCTAAAGTCAAATTGTTATTAAAACGAAATTACGTAAACATGGGACGCCTGCAACAGCGCACTTTTTTTGCAACCAGTTTCATTTTGTGCTGTGGATAATTTGGACAATTCTCGACATTACAGGAATGGAGTTTTGGAAACTTGAAACACTTTGCCTTTAGGCACTGAAAATCACGAAGATGTGACGACTATTTAAACGTCCCCTATATGATACAAATTCATTGTATTAAAACTAATAAAGTACATAAACCTGGGAAGAACACGAAACGAATTAATGCAAAATTTTTAAGTAAACTTAAATTTTTTACATGCAATTTTAGTTTGTTCTATGGTAAAACACGATGAAACAATAAAAAACTCGAGTGTTGAAGATAACTTTGAGATTTCCACCATCACAGGAATTGTGGTTGGAGAAGCTCGAAACACTTGTGGCCTCCAAACAATGAACAGTTTCTATGTGTTTAAGCTTGAAGGCTTCATGAAACCTTGACAGACTGAGTAATTGAGGCTGTGCTAAATATTCTAAAAATGCTACCACTTTAAGCAAGTTGATGAAGCGTATTTCGACTTGTAACAATAAGGCCAAACAGAACAGTATCCTGATCTCACAAGTGTCCAATACATCCAAGTTTCTCACTGATTGCAAATGGGGCGGAGGGAATAGGGGGGTATGAATCACTTAACGTTTTACTATCGGAATGTCTCCTCAACCTATTCGGCAAACAAAACAAGGTCTGGGGCGAAAAATGTCCTCGTTAGTTGCACTCGAAATGTCAGGTGTAATCACCTAGTGTTTGGGTCCCTGCCGAAAATGGGCCAATTGAGGGCTTTCCAAATAGGGGTGGCTGAGGTAAAAAGTGCGAGGCAGGGAGCCCTGTGGTCATCGGTGTCGCCACCATCGCCGCCACCGTGTCCGGACATGGGAGATTCTTGAGATAGCGATCTCGCCGCCCTGCCCCGAGACAGTGGTCAGTGGTCAGCTGGGAGGCAAACCGAGGGGTAAATCAGGTAGTGTCGGAGGCCCATTGCGGATAAAAAGACGCAAACAATTAAGGAAAAATGCATCCGTTCCTCAGCGGGCCATAACAGAAGAAGGGTGGGGGACTCGAAGACAAAGTGTTCGTTTAATGGCCAGGCATAGGGGAACGTAGGCCCACCATTAAATCCGCGGATTGGAATTCTAATTGGGAAATTTGTGGAAGGTACTCAGAAGAGACACCCTTATCAATGGCCTAATTGAACCTCTTTGTCTAAAGAGTATTCCACTGAACGCAACATACACGTAGATGGCGCTGGTTGAGCAACACAGGCTTAGTAAGTTTGTAGCAAAAGTTTAAAAAATAAACTAAGGACATGTGATTTGGTCCTTACCAGAGTGGTTGAACGACGGCGTGCTGGTTCCAATGGGCCTGCCGAGGTCGTTGGTGCCAACTACGTCCACCCTCTCGTCCTCGTCACGAGAGTCGCTGCAGGCGCCTTTGTCTTGATGCCGCAGCGAGTGGGAGTGGTGCGAGTGGGACCCTGAAGACGTCATCTGCTTCTGGTGCTCTTCCTGTTGCCGCTGAGCAGCCAGGAGGGCCTGTCTTCTGCAAAAGAAAATGGTCCTGGTTAAGTCAATTGCTTGGTAATGCTTTCCATTGCAACATATGGGCCGAAGTTGCTTGAGATTAACAATGAGTAGATGGATCAGTCTTTATTTTTGTTTATCGATACATGTACTAACAGGGTTCCCCAAAGGATGGCATTTTCACTTTGTTTTTGCAGGTTTTAAAACAAATTTGCCTGACCACTGAAAAATGCAAAAGTTTGACACAGTTCATGGTCCCCCTCACCACACCTCAAATTTTCAAGTCGATTTTCCTGACATTCTACATGAGAATTTTCACCCAAGCATACGAAAAATGATTGATTTTAACCCACATTTTTATAAAAGATGATGTGACTAATCAATTCCTTACATTTGCACGAATTCTCTGGCACTTTTTCATTGCCCTGACTTTCCCTGATTTTCCAGAAAGTTTAACCTACATGCCATATTTAGCGCTTATTATTTATAAACAGGAGATAGAACAAATTTTCAAAAGGGGAGAGCAAATATAGATTAGCTTTTAAAAATTAACCAATTCATTGTTAATTTCTTCTACAGCGCTGCTCGTTATCTCTTGATTTTTGGTGGTATTAACTTAACCAATAACTAGCAATGTAAAAAAGAATCATCGAGTTGTTGAATTTCCCTGGCGTTTTCCATATAAAGTCCATTTTCCTAACTTTCCCCTGACGTTTCCAATTTTCAATTCAATTCAATTCAACTCTGTACCCTAAATGTACTATCAGTAATTTAATACCATGTGGTGGTGGGGGAGTGTAGTCCATCAACCCAAATTAAGATTCGGTGGGTGCCACCAAGACATCATTGTCAAATTGAATTTCTTGAAGCTTAAGGCTATCCATTAAGTAAGACCAATAGTAAGAATCCGTATGGGCATGCAATTCCATGAGCGGATTGGTATGACAAGTTCTACCGCCTCGGTGGTTTGGTTTAAACATCCCCTCAACCAAATTAGCATTTTGGGGTAAAGTAAACTTTTCAAAAAGATCATGCTAAAAGCATCCCGTCTGGATCTCAGTGTGTCTCACTGGAGATCCTTGATCATCAAGGCGATTTCACTGACAATTCCAGGTTTTCAAGGTCTGGAGGAGCCCTGACTAGTAAAAGTGACATCCATGGCGCCACCAACGCCTGATAACCAACTCCTCATCGAAAATAGAACAGAGGTCAAAGGTCATTCCTGGAATTTCCAACGACGACCGAGGCAAATCGGTCTGATCCGTCGCAGATGGAGCACCGCGAAATCGCAGACAGTGGCTGCAATGAAACGGTGGGGTTAAGGTTCAAGAGGGAGCTGGCCATCCACGAAATTGGCGCGGTTTTGGTGCGAGACCCACAATGCGTCCTGGGACACCAATGCCAAAATATTCCGTTGGTGCCCCCACTGAAAGGGCCCTGGCTAACAGGATTAGCACGGCGGTGCCTTTTCGGCCATCTTTCTCACACCTCGTTCCAATGAAAGGCGTCAAGTGCTCGTGAAGGAACCACAAAAACAGGAACTTCCGAGTGGCCGCCAGAGGTGGACAAAGGCCAGCACTCGTGGTGGGGGTAAGGAAATCAAAAGACTGTCACCCAGCCAGAAAATCAGCCCTTTGTGGGGAGGTGAGAACGGTTGTCCAAATCGTTCCAACTTCACACCATTTTGCTTGGAATTAAGCACGCTTCGCTCTGTGCTGTTCAAGGGATTTCCCCACCCTCCCCGCCATGCAACGGTCCGGTTACAGGGTGTTTTTGCGTTTCAAGGGCCGTTTTTACTGATCTTTCTGAATTTCAAGGTTTACAGGGTGGGGGATATATCACTTCCTATTGTAAATGGGCTGTATTTTTATTAATTATTGATGGATTTTCGCCCAGTAAGCTTAATTGTGGCCCAGAATAATGGATAATTTGTTTAAAAAAAGCCCATCACTACCAGAGTAACATCTAGCGATAGTGAGAGCCATAATTGTTGCCCAGTTGCGTTTGCAGGATGACGAGGTCAAACATGTTCAATAACTGGCCTTCCAGAAGTCCTGCATTTAGGCCGGATTTGGTGCCGTTGGGCTAAATGTCAAATTTGCTGGACAAAGCCACGTCCTTCATGCATTGGAGGAACGCTTGCAACATGTTCTTGGAAATGTGTCTCTGCCACCTCTGGATTTTTGGTGCGGACTGAGGATGCCGTACCATAGAGTTTACAACGTTTCGTTGATAAAGCAGGGTCATATGTGGAATTTTTAGTAATCCAAACAAATTATCATGTATTTTGGAACCCAAGAAAGTTCTCTTAGCGAAAATCCATCAATAAATAATAGAAATATAGCCGATATACAGGTGAGAGTGAAATCACCCATCTGGGCGGACATTTTATCCCTCACTCGCTAATGTCACTCTGGTTGTGATGAACATTTACTTCTAAACAAATTCTCCAGTGTTCTGGAACACAATAAAGCTTACTTGGCAAAACTCCGCCAATAATTAATAAAAATACAGGCCATTTACAATGGAAAGTGATACAGCACCCACCCTGTACAATGCAGCATTCAGATATTAAAAATCTCCAGTTCGGACAGTTTCAAGAAATTGATTTCAACGAGTTTTCTCGCTCTTATTTACTGATTTCGTTCTGCTCCTTTTCGAAATGAACAGCAAAAACTGCCTTAAAAACTCCTCCTTACTTAGCCCTGGTCAATAGCAGCGAATAAACATTGAAAATTGGCACCTTGAGCAGCAATTGGAGCTCTCTCGGGTATACGAACCCCGTTTTACTTCAAATGAATTAAATGTTATTTAACCCAGCTAACGATCGCTTCAGAAAAACTCAACTGAACTGAGGGAGGAGGAGGGGTATAGGGGGTAAAACTCGTTTGCATGACGAACCCTGCTCGGATATCGATTCGAGATGGGTCTATTTTGGCGTGGACGAAGGCATAGGTGGCGCCCCGCAAAGCATGCCGGGATGGCTGAAACACGCGATTTTGGAAGCACATTCAGACTTCATGGAATTGTGAAGTGAACTTGGGTCATTTTTGAGAACATTTTCATCAACTAACAACTATTATTAATCCTGGCATCATGTCGAACGAATACAGCAAAATACAACGTCTGACAAAATTTAAAACCAATGGGACAAATTTAGCGCTGAATTTAAAATTATTTGGATAAAATTAAAACATTTAGGAAAAACAAAACTAACGCATATGTTAAGATCGCTCCTGATCGTTCCATGTCAACTTGGGTCATTTTTGAGAACATTTTCATCAACTATCAACTATCTTGGCAACACGTCGAACGAATAGCAAAATACACCATCTGACTAAATTTAACGTCATTGAGACAAATACATCACTGAGTTTAAAATTATTTGGACAAAAATAAAACATTTAGGGAACACAAAACTAATCCACCTGTTAGGATATCGTGAACCTTGATCATTCCAGGTCAGCTTAGGTCATTTTTGCGAACATTTTCATCAACTAACAACTACAGTATACTAATAATTCTGGCATCATGTGGAACGAATATAGCAAAATACCATATCTGACTAAATTTAAAAATCATTGCGACAAGTACAGACAAAAATGAAACATTTAAGGAAAACAAAAGTAAAACGTATGTTAGGATATCGTGAACCCTGATCGTTCCATCTGAGTTCAATTATGGGGGATCGGTATAGTTAGAATTGTTGCAATTTCAGTGCTGTTTTATAAAACTAGGCTAAAATACATCGTGTCTGATCTAATTTTTATTTTTAAAAAAAGTTGGCCAAATTCGAAAATGTGTTGCTCAACGATTACGTCGTCATTAAGGAGGAAGGCTTTGAAAATGATGATTATACTGACTTGGGGAGGCTGAAAACCACGAAATAGTGATGACATACATGTCATATGTCATCAAGTCCTTATGTAATAAGGCTGTATTCAAATCAATGAAATTCGCTAATGCGCCTATCAAATTGATATCAAAAACAATTCCAGGTCAATTGTTTGAAACAAAACTGTCACAACCAAACATTAAAACTTTAAAATCACGAAACGAAGCCACATGCACTTACTTTTTTTCTCTCTTGCCGGCTCCCGTATCTCTGAATCCCTTGGCGAAAGGATTGTTATCAATTTTTAATTGAGTTATCTGAAAAATGGGCAAAAACAAGCACGAATTAGTGAAACTATGTCGAAATCTCTTATTAATTAATGCCGGAATCGTGTGTTTGGCGAACCGGTTTCGTTTGTGTTTATAACGGCAACACAAAATCGTGCACGTTAACAATTAACTGAAGCTGTTAACAAATAAAAATAATAACAAAATATTTATATTAAGAAAAACAGTAAGCCCCTCGAGCTAAAACGCCATCTTTGGACTGTTTTTAACACTTTGACACGTGCACTATCAATCGATATCAATAGGAATGAGGGCAGTTTTGAATCAAGTTCAACTTTCAAGAATAAATCAAAATATTCAGCAAAAAAGTCTTGATATCGTTGACCGAGGGGTGTTAATGGTGGTCAGCGTGAATAGTGGCTATAACATTATAGTGTCCAGCAATGGGGGAGGTCTCACTGCGAATGGTCAACTGTAAACTTGTTAAAAACTTCCGTTGGTCATTTCGGGGACGACGCGCCCCCCTGCGGCGAGACGAAGGGCCATTAAACGGAATGTAATCCTAACCTTTATGGGCGCCATTTTACAGCATCCATAGGAGTCACTGTGCTATAGAGTTTTTGTTCTTTAAAATGAAAAATGGGATCGACACCAGTGGGGGTCAGCGAGGGGATGCTCTATGTGTCACGTCGTTAGGCAATCACGCACAGCATCGGAGCTACGCGTGGTTGCCCGCCGAGAATTCAGTAGGGTGGTCAATGCATCTTTCGCAAGTTTAATCTTCCCGAAAAAGCTTCTCAACACCCATTTTGTCATGAGTAAAATGTGTTCTGTTATCCAGTGGAAAATATACCAGATCGATATTGGAATTGTGTCCCGGGTGGAGTCAACGATGACAGTTTTAGAAACTGTCTGATGCACATTACTTGGACGTTGTGAGAATGAAACAGAACTATTTCGGGTGCACTTAAAGAGGAGATTCAGCCTGCTTTAAGACACTGTAAACCGAGTGTAAATCCAGATGACAGATTTTCGAAACACATTGTCATCGTGCAGAGTAATATAGCAAAAATAATCATTTTTCCGATTTCCGCATTTTTTGCATCGAATTTTAAAATGTGAAATGAGTGGTCAGTCGAGCGTATTCGGGAACTAAACGCTTTTTCAGTAAATCATCGAGGGGGAGGTGGGGTGAGGGCAGCGAGACCATGGCCTGTATTTTCACAAGAATTGATTATCATTTTTGATTTCGTTTCTTTTCACTAAAATCCCAAATAACAGCCTTGCGGCCATTTTGTTCAACCAGAAATGGGGATACAGAAACACCCACTAGGGGAATTATGATAAATTGTCAAAAACTCTATGGGTGGTCATCCTCCAGTACCGAAAAGCCCCACGAGATGAGTTCATCAACTGAATATGGACAGTTTTCATCGCAAATGGTCAATGACCACTGGTCGAAACCATGAACAAAATTCGAGCAATATTTTGCATGGTTGAGCTTCCAATCATTAGAAGATGCCTGAACATGATGGGGAAAGAAATGACCAGAGTGATGTCACCAAAATGGTTAGAATATTAAAATTTGTTTAATTTTTTAAAAACCTCGATACATAAATTTCGTAGTTGCATTTTTAGCAGGGGGCAAATGATGGAGCAGATTAAAGGCAAATGTCTGAAATTTACGTTGGACAAAAGGCGAGGGACATCACAGGCTACTCCCCCAGCTGATGAACTCTGAATCTCATTTCGATGAAGATTGATACTGGGAAGAGGTCAATTCAGGATTTGTCATTTTAGTATACATGTACATGTATATGTTCAATGACCATGGTTTCCAACTGAGAGAGGGTTCGGGATAAAATACTGACAACAAAAACAGTCCATTTTTGAACAAGAGGATTCATCAGCAGGCTAACTAAAATTATTGCGGTTTACCACACAAAACTACCTGGAGGAAAAACCAAGTAACTAAGAATTCTTAAATTTTGAATAACTTTCCGCTTAACGAAATGGGGCAGATGAGGTCATGCCAATTTATTTATCAAATGCGACGCATATAAAAGTACGATTAACACTTTCGGTGCATGTAAACACGATATGTAGTCCACGCAAACATGCAGAAGCATAACAACTGTAACTTTGTGCACATTGCTTTCATGCTTGAAATACTTCCATATGTATATATTCTATACACATGTATATCAGTGACAAACACCAGCTGTATATTAGAAGTTTAAAAGTTCACAATTACCTTTTCGTTTTGGTAGGCGGTTACAGCGATGAATTCAGTCTCTTTGAAGACGTAAGTCCTGAACGTGCTGTAAGGAAGTTTTAAGATGTCGTTGGCTCGGACAAGGTGGAAGCGGGGTTGATATTTGTGCATCGAATTTAAGATCGTCTGCAAATATTGTTAAAAACAAATAGTATTTAGTGATGGAGCAAGCAGGTACTGGTGTTTTCAAAAAATAGTTTCAGCAAGCGTACAAATATTCCAAAAGTTTAAAAAGAAGCCAGGGATTATGTAAAGGAAAGCTTATGGCAAACAACCTAAGTGCTCGTGTTAGTACCTCAATAAACAAGTATAAATTGGGACATGTTTTTTTCTCTCAAAACTACGAAAGTACGATACTGAACTGCAGAAATTATAACTTAAGTCTAAATAAAACAAAAATCAACGTCGGTACTAAAACAGGGTTCCCTCTGACTTTTCCAGGTTTTAAAACAAATTTTCCGGGCCACCCTGACCACTGAAAATGCAAAAATATGGCATCCCAATGTAAGGAATGATATACCGGTATTGTATTTATTGGCTGTAATACATGTACATAAGGAAGAGAGAGCGCAAATTTTCACACGGAAAGACAATTTTTTTGTGCTAACAAATAACTAGCTATGCGAAATCTGTTAATGATTTGTTGAATTCCCCTGACTTTTCCAGGATTTCCAGGCTTTCCAGGTCTGGGGAAACCTGTAAAATGACTGCTTAAAAACTAGCTAATCTAATCCGAAATTTGTACTACATGTACATGTATGAAGTCAGGCTATGTCAGCAAAAAATTTGAACCTGATATCAGCCGTCATTAATGACAACGTTTTTGATTAATAATTGGACAGCATGCCTACGAAGTTCATCACGTTGTGAAAACATGTGCACCAACATAGGAAATTTCCATTTCAATCATCCGAAAGTTGCAAAACTCGTCAGTGTCTTAAAATGTATTTTTTATTTTTTAAAGAACTTCGTCAATTTTAACTAAAGTCGAAACGAAAAAAATAACCATATCGATTCTAAAATAATTCAAAAATTTTCATTTTGAAGTCAGGCTGCATATCAGTCAAAAATTTTAATACATTGCATGGGCACCACGTGTCAGAACCGTCATTAAACGCATCGCACTGAAATCACCAACGTTCGGAAATAATCCGAAAGTTGAAGAAATCACTAGGGTCTTAAAACCTAAATTTTACGATGAATTCGGCTCAATTAGGCGTCGCAGTGGGTCACACGAACACCAGAATTCGGGGAAAAAACAAAGAAAAAACAAAAAAAATTGTAAAAAAACGCGTTATATGGCGAGTCTCGATCCGCCTCCCTTACAAAGCCCAGATGGCGGCCAGATTTCGCCATATCACTTTCGCTTTCGCAATTTCGTCCAAGCAAACCTTCAATTCGGTCTAATTTCCCGTGCTGGCTGTATAGGGTAAGGAGGAGATTCTGGCATTATTTTTATAGAAAATTAGCTTGCGTGTCGCATGGAGGTGCTAAGGCTGTATTTACCAGGTGCCTTTCTTACACCGTCGCAAGTAGCGACACTGACTGCTGTCAATGGGAAAAAATGGGAAAAAAGCACAGGGATTTTTTGAGCATCAATTATGATTTCACGTTTCTTTTCAGTTGTGGACCAGCCCTTCTCGCGTGTTTTTTGGCGTTCTCATTAATAGCGCTGCCCTCCTGCATCGCCGCCATTTTCCCTCCCTTTCTCCCTATCCAAATTTATTTCCAAGAAAAAATAATGATAGTAATAAGCGCTCAGAAAAAGCTGTGGCCGGCACAATGGCTAATGCTAGGCCTAATAATAACAATGATGGTGGCTAACGAGACGCGACGTATGAAATTATTGCGCCACGAAACACCCATAGGCCTGATGTGAAGCCTGCCTAAACGGATAGTCCACAAAATGCCAATTTTTTAAACGAGATATATCGGTCATTTACGTCGAAAAAGTATCGAAGCTGCTTAATCGACTATTAGGCCGATTTGAATTAGTTGGTCCTGTTGTTAACGCAACGATTGGTTAATCACCTGATTAACTCATCATCATCTTCCGAAAGACTACCAGTACCTCGACTTTTTGCTTATCCCTTGGTGGTTAAATTTAACTGCAGAATCTAAAGCGAGATTTGGCACGTTTGTGTTGCGCCAACCCTAATGCTCCCTTAAACTTAAACTTGCTAATATGTGATTAGAATACGTGCACTGTTTTTGAATTGTGTTTAAAATTGTACACTATAGACCCAGTAATGTTTATGAATTATTAGAACATGTTCTGAGTGTTTTTGCTAGACTCCTATAATGATAACATATGGTTGGACATGGAATTTGGAATTGGTTTAAAATTGTACACTAGACCTGTGATGATTGTGAAATATTTGAATTTGATCTGCTTCGCTGTTTTTGCCATACTCTCATGCACAGTGATAACAGCTTAAATAAATGCTTAAAACAAATACATTTAGTATTTAAAACATGCAAGCGTGACTGAAATTAAATCCATTTGATGTTTTAGTCATGGTTGTTACGATTATTCACAAAACATGTTAATTCGTTCAAACAAACCTTGAGCAAATCCCTTTTAAAGAACTGAAATTCAAAAGTACCGCCAGAGGCATGTATCAGATACGATTTTGAACTAGTTTTCCAAGAAACGCCCACAAGAAACTGCACGTTATGCTCAATGCTTACAGGTATATTTGGAACAAACATGTCAATTGTTTATAACAAAGCGTGCATGTATTTATTTTGGCATTTATCTAACATGTACGCTTCCATGAGGTCCCAGATATCTTTACTATTAGTGTGTTGTAGCATATTATTCCAGATAGATCGATATTTGCATGCTGTTTGTCATATTATTATCAAATGTTTCCTTTTCTTTCCTAAATCGTCTTTCAGGGAGCTTCAGCTGAGAGAATTGGGTAAAAAAACACATTTGATTAAAATAGCATCATTATTACTAATACGTAGCGACAGATTCTCAAAAAATTGACCAAAAATACGTCATGAGGACATTTTTTTATTTGTTTATTATTATTATTATTTTTGGGGGGGGTGAATAAGCGGGTCAGACTTTTGGAATATTTTCACACTCAAATCAGTGGCCTTGTATTCCTCGAAAACAGTCGATAAAATACTCTGGAAATATCTAAGAAAGATTGTTTAAATTTGTGTAAAGCTTGAAGCCAAATTGGCGCAAGTCATTATTTGCATGTTTTCAAAAGGTAATCGCCAAATATGGATTTGAGGCACAGACACTATACAGTTTTCAAAATTAAACTGTTAAATGGTGAAAAAAAAAGATGAGGAAAAGGACACTGATTCGAAGTGCGGCAGGAAGAGAAGAGACTTGAAAATGGTCGATAATTGTGTTACTTACATGAAAAAAGTTATTGTTCCCAGTCTGGTGAAAATTGATAGCACTTACAAAGTGCTGAAATGAATAAACGAGGACAAACTTCAAAATGGTGGAAGGAAGGTATAGATATACAAAAATTAAAATATACAGCCCTAAAGCGCTTTGGCCTAACGTTTTTTCAACACAAGGATATCTTTCAACGATTAAGGACATTGTACAGTGTGTGCGAAGGCGAATTTCGTTCAAAAATTCCCTCCGAGGCACATATTGACACCTGTGAAGACCTAGCGTGTAATTTTGCCGAAAATTGGTGTGAAAAAATTTCGAGCAAAAAACGGCATTTTGTGGACAGTTTCGTAACAAAGGCTTTATCTGTTGGGCCTTATACGAACAGCGATTTTGCCATCAAAATGGCTGATCCTAACCAGCAGCGTCATCGTGATCACGTCATCTTGCTCCATAACCCACTGCATTAATGGTCACTCAGTGCGTTTTTGGATAACGCAAAAGTGACGACACATGAAAGTTAGTAATTTCATATAGACATGCAAAAATATAAATCCAATTTCCCAAACCGATACCAAATATAAAATAACTGAGGATCCAAAGCCGAATAGGTCGATAGAGGACGTCTGTTGGGTTATTTTCAAGGATTTCCATTGCTTTTAAGGACCGCTGTTATGACTAACAATGGGCGTGTATGACAGTCAGTGATTCAACACCAAGTGGTTATATCGGTACAAAAGATTATGATAGATATTGTAGAAACCATTTGAAATACACGTATACATATAACGTATGCTTATATTTTAAAGTATTCCATTATTAGTTTGCTATACAATGAAGAATATTATATTGAGCACTTCAGTATTACATATTGCAAAATATAATTTGATATCTTTGTCAAAAGGAATTGTTTTGTAATGTTACAACTACGACCTCTGTCGAATTTTTTTGTCTTCTGTAAATATGCCAAAACTCTCTTTATGTTTCACATGCTTTCGCAAATTCATTTGACAACACGCCCATACCACCCAGAAGTGAATCAGAAATCATCCAAAAACGAATGCTAGCATCAAGTACAAACCAAATTTCGTGTGTAGCTTTGATGCTTTCGAAACGAAAATAGCGCGAGCTATGGGTTTCAGCTGGACTATTTCCAAACGGAGTAAATTAGTTAATGTGTGACTAACGACCGATTAAGAAGTTGAACATGGCAGTGATGGCACCGCCACTGTAGAGGGGGGACATCAAAGGGATCCATGGCCCACATGCTTGACACGAGCAATTGCTCCCTGTCCCAGCCTGGCAGCCAATGACATGACAGGACTCGGGTCGGGTTGCAAAGTTGTCACAAGATGGCGGCATTCAATTACAGAAGCCAACTATTGTTGGTATCAGCTCTTGCATGGGAGTACGTGGTTAAGATAAACCATGTAAGTACGTGTTCCTGAACATATTTCAACTATAAGGAAAGAAAGGGGTGTAATCTAACACCATACATGTACATGTATGCGTGTATACGTGTACGATCTAAAGGTGCGTTTACACTACACAGCAAAACGTGTTTTATTGCAACGTTATACAACTTGTTTGAAAATGAGAAGACAAAAATGTTATTTAACATCTTGTAGTATTGATGACCCACGTAATCGAGTGGGTTTTATACTGTATAACAAACAAGTTGTGCAATAGAGTTAAAAACTAATTTGTGACAATAAAATATTTTTGTGATATTGTGTAAACGCACCTTAAGAAGAAGAAGAAGAACAACAACAACAACAACAACATGCATTTACTATTTAAAGCACGAACCATTATCCCTTATGGAAAGCGTGCCTACATATTATCATTCAACACCTTTATTGCAAAGTGTTCTTTCATGATTCCGAACATGCCTGATTTGCAAGTAACACCATGTGGCGTGATGATAACGCAAATATGTTGCACATGTTCTATTCTATAGCCGTCGTACCTAGCTGGTCATCACTAAACTATATGAAATGCGTCAAAAGTATAATTTAAATTAGTACCAGTACCAGCTAACGGTTGTTTTACTTGAGATTTTTACTTGCAATACAACTGTAAAGCTGGCAATTGATTGCCATTTCACGCCATTTTGAGGCTGTTTGCAATATACATGTAGAACGTCTTAGGGCTGTTGTTAAAGTGGCTTGGAAGCGAAAGCGTCATTGTGACGTATCGCATGTGAGAGCTCTAGGTTTCTCATGAAAAGTTGGAAAGTTTTTTCGTGACTAGACACGTCACAATGACGTAATCGCTTCTAGTCGCTTACTTTAACAACAGCCCTCTTATATCATGGAATCCCATGTTCTATGGTTGCCATGGTGGCCACGTTTGCCACCTCCTCGTGCATGGGAACGTGACTCTGTTCTATGAAACAACGTCCATATTTTAGCGGTAAATTCAAAAATTGTATTTCCAAGAAGAATGGGCCCAATGTTGCCCACTTAAGGCGTCCGCCATTTCGTTTGGCACAAAAAATGAATAGGTATATAACTGTAGAACTATTTTAATTTTCCTAAATAAAAATAGCACAAGCGGTGTCATAAATAAGTCGGGAGCTGACAGAATCCGTGAGGGGAGCCACCGTCGTGCATGGAAGCGTAACGTTGGCAAGGATTCCGGTGTTCTTTTACATGTACGTCCTAATCCAAAGTCGAATTTTGCAGAAATGGGACGATGACGTCAGCGTGCGCGTTTCCCCCTTAAATAGCACCTCGCTGAAATCCTTATAATTCGCTTTCTTAAGAAATATCGTGTGACGTCATAGTCGGCTTCACAATGGCGGTGGGAAAACCGTCCCGGTAAGGCACCAAATTCCAAACCCCCTAATTACTGCTCAATGGGGAAGACAGTGAGGAGAACGGGTCAGTTCTCGATCTTGCAACGACTTGGGACGAAATTATTGACGACAAAAGCACAAGAAAAAAAAAGACGCCTGGACCAAGGCTATAATCAGCCATCATTCAATTTGGAAACTATTCGAAACGAAGGCGTTTGTCAGGAAAAAGGTTTCTTCATCGATAGGCACGATCCATTGTCAGAAGTTCGCAAAACACGGTCCAGCGAGCGTGGATAATCGACGATTATCGGTATAAGCTGCATGCGGAATTGGGAAATTAATTTTCGGTTAAATAATAACATTCTGCGAGTTTCCTGGTCAGTGATAAAAGAATGATGAAACAGTAGAGGACGGTGGACACGCCACCAATTGATGTTCACGTTCGACCCCTTCATCGCCCCTATCTATTCCCATCTACGCATAAAACGACGTCCAAAGTTTGCAAATTTACTTCTCAAACATCTCTAAAGTAATTAATTCTAAAATGTCCTTACAAAAATGAATAATCAAATTCCATTCTGAGTCGAGTGAGTTAGGGGCCTGCAGATTAATTTCTCAAACAACTCTTAAGTAGTTAAATTCAACGAATTACTTCTATGAATTTAAAAAATCCATTCTGGGAATGCGCAAAACTTTTGAACAGTTTGGACCATTCGTGCTGTATTTCAGCGAGGTATAGATCCTCAGATTTCTTTCTCAAACATCTCAATTTAATTAATTCTAAGATATCCTTATGAAAATGAATGATAAAATTCCATTCTGAGAATGCCTAAAACATGCACGAGTCATTTCCAAGAAGGCTCGAGGCGGTACTGAAGGTAAATACAACACCAAATTAACAAAAGATGTGTTGGTAGCCAGTATTTCCAATATTTTCATCCCGCTCCTGTACAGTATATATGTTGGAATAGGACGGCAAAGAGGTATAGGGGGTAAGGTTATCAAATTCGGACGAAAACGGATGCGGAATGGATGGTGCATATGTTGAGGATAAATACATGTATAACACCAAAACGATACAATATATGATGTCTCTTTAGAGTTTTTTTTATTATTTTTGTTCCAGTCCTGAATTTTGGACGTCCAACGGTCCAAGAGAAGGGGTATCGAATTCGTACGAAAACGGATCAGACGTGGGTTGGGGGTCAAAAAGTCGACTTTTTGGTGAACGTCGTTTATGCACAACCCATAAGATTATACTTAAACCAAGCAAAAACATCTTTAAGTCCCAGTCCAATTCAGGGAAGACTTCCATCAGTGTGATCCGTCACAGATGGCGCCACGAGTCACGTTTCGTGGTGGCGGAAGTCATCCTAGGCACGCGATTCTTCACCTTCTGGGAGCGAGGGTCCAATTAATCCGTCGGAATGAATATTTATGCGTATAAATAACTAAATGCAGTGTCGATATCCATCACGGGCCTGACAATGGCGCTCGCAAAGTGGCCACGCATTGGCACAACAACGCGCCACCGGCGCACTTTGCGAGGTGACAAATTTGCAACTTCCATTACTTCCCCTTATCGATTGCTGCTATTTTTCCGACGAAAATCTCGCCACCATATTGGCAATATGCCCGTCCAATAACGAGGGCAGATGCACGCCTAATTATGCCTCGAAACGACGACGCTTAGCCGAAGCGCCGTCAGGCTACCTGAGACGAGCCAATCGGAGAAATCGATGAATTTGCATGGCATGACATGACAACCACCTTATAGTGTAAATGCACTTTGGCATCGTTTTCAATCATTGTGCTTAGTGATAAAAAATAGTGCACGTATTTGCATGAGCGTTTGCGCTGCAAGTATGGCTGGCATCGACAGCCTTTTAGCATAAAACATGTATACATGTAAACTCCTATACGTGTTCCTGATTCAGAAACAAGCAATTAACACGTTCAGTGCACATTCCAGGCATCAGTGAAGTCTGATACTCGTGCAGCAGAATTTTAGCACATTGACACATTCGATGGAATGAGAAAGACCTGTTGCCCTCATGCCCTAATGTTTTTAAGAGCTCGTGTTTTCCAATTTTCAATCGAATGACATGTTATGGTACATGTATGTCGAAGCAACACGATTGCAACATGCCAAATAGTGAAACATTTTTTCCCCTTAAAGTATATTATATACTGTAGGATTTAATTTTAGAACATGCAGTCATCCATAGTTGTAATGTACATGTACTATGTATATTAAATAATAAAAATGAAGCACAATTTTATACGTGCAAAATCATATTTCAGGAATATAAGTTTAGACCAGCGTGTATACTCCAAGTCAGATAAGAGTGGTTACAACCTGCCTGCCATATGGGGGATATTTTACAATCACATCACCTATTAATACGCCTACTTGTGCTGCCATTTACTGCCTTTAACTGCACTCTAATATGAGAATTTCAAAGCAGCTATTACACACGTGAATTTTCTAGGAATGTTTATTAAATTCCGATGAATTTACCACTTAAAACGCTCAACAGTTATACTCACTATGACTACTGAATAATATGAAGAATCCTAGTCGAATTCTGAGGGGAACTACTGTGAATATTCTTATGTAGTATAGTACAGACAAGTACACTGCATACTGTATGTAATAAATCGAATCTATAGAGGGTGTAGTGAAACAGCACTCTTAACCTGACATAAGAGTATGTATGTATTTTTTGCTTATAACAAATATAAATTTAATATACCATGTACAATGTACAATGTTTAATATACATGTATTGTATATGCACCTCTTAGTATGTGTCACAAATTTGTCAAGCGTGAAACAAGAATACATGTAGAATTGAAAGAATTGCAAGAACAAAGCACAAGGTTAGTATCAGTATCAAAATTACCCTGCCATAGTTGGGGCACACTTCTAAGTGATAGTCTTTCACAATAAAATACAGTAACGCTTAGCTTGTTGGATAGGACAAGGGGCATTTGTTCGACGCCATTAACCCATCCAAATGCCCCATATTCCCAGGAAGAGGATAATTGGCTGTGCTGTTAGCAATGTGAAATCCCTGACAAGGGTCCATTAACGGCGAAGAGGGCATCAAAGTCGGTATTGATGCGAATGGGTTAATTAAGACGAACATGTGACTGAGAAATTAAACTTAACCCCCAAATCAGAGCAATGAAAATCGCCACATTGGCGCGTCAACATACATTTGTCAGGGACTCTGGGCACACCAAGAAGTGGAACATTTGCCGAAACTAGGTCCATAAAACTCGATTCAAATGTGTTTAATGGCTTCTCGTTGGGATGAGAACTCGTTACAAATGTGCACAATCCCTATGCTCTCTTGTAAAAATTGATTTTGGTACAACATCCAATGACACCGACGTCCATTCTGCCAAGATGCCTGAAGGGGGACTTTAACAATGTGCACTGTTTTGATAGTTAAAAATAATGTCGTGCAAGATTCTGCAGTACCGGTATATCCCCCATCGTAGACCTACACCCCCACATTTTCAACCAGGCTAAATGACCACATCACCTTCATTTCCCTGGCTTCTGACTCTATGGCAATCATCGCCTTTCTTAAAACCTTCAAGGTCCTGCATGACCTTCTTGCACATCACAAGGATGTGCAGCAGTGTTCTTTCCAAAAACAACGCACAGTGTTCTTTCCAAAAACAATGGACAGAGATGGCCACCAATTTCAAGGAATTTTCCCCTTCAATCTGTCTCTAAGACGTCAGAGCTGGCGCCACTCCAGACACCGTCGTACTTAATTACCCTGATTTACGGCGTTGCCCAAATTGCAAATACGAAATATCCCAAAATTTACGATTTTGATCTTCGGCTAAAAAGCCAAAAACGTATGGGAAAAGCGTATAGGAAAATTGAGGTTAATTACGAGCTTATTTTGAAAATATATATAATTAAATTACCGGGCTTTATTATATGAATAATGCATGAATTTCTCCACCGCATACACTTGAATTCTGCTTCAGAAACTAAAAACTGCTTCGAAAACAAGCAGCGACATTCCTTCAACATGCCACAAATTAGGAAATTTATCAGTTGGGATTTCACCTCAAATTCGTTAAGGGGCGTTTACACCTTTTAATGTAACAATTGTAATACAACAAATTAGTTTTCGATTCTGTTTTACAGCGTGATATACAGTATAACACCCACTTGATTATATTGGTCATCAATACTACATGCTGTTAGCTAAAAATTTTCCTTCTTCTTTTCAAACAAGTTGTATAACTTGGCCACATTATATAGTGTAAACGCACCTTAATACTTCTCCTTGAACTAACCAAGCAAAATCGAAGGGTCGTCCATACATTACAAGTACATTACGCTCGTACGCCACCTGCCAGGAACCTTCAAAAGTATCTGGAGTGGCATTTTCTGGCCATAAAAACTGCTCTTCGTATACCCTTGCTCGTTTTCCATAAACGTGAGTGTTGGCCACGAACGAAACAAGATAAGTGCGAAGTTTGATCACAGGTTAGCGTCATGGGGTGCAATCAAAATTTAGCTTTCAAGTGTGTTGTGCAACGGACAGGTGCTTATTAATATCAACAGCGCTGGGACACATTGGAAACAGCAAACAGAGGCTGCCTGGAATTACAATGAGACGGTGAGCGGACGCTCCAAGGCCTTGAAATGTGCAGAAAATCCCCAAATAATTTTCCTAATGTTGCAATGTACACCTACAAAAATACGAGATCACCTTATAAACCGCCAAAGACATTCTGAACATGAAAGACGTGAAGAAAATGAAAGTGCTGACTTAGATCGTTGTTGGTACACATTAATGCCGGTTTAAGTGAAATGACGTAGGACGAGAATGTTAAGGTTAAGAATGATCAATTTAATTCTGCCCTCTATATCGCCATTATGCTGTAAAGCCGATACTACGTGTTTACTGCTGTATAAGAACATTATTCACCGATAAATTTGGCTAGGATGTGTCATTTTATGAAATAAAAGTTTCAAGTGTAATTATTAAGTGTTTTAAGCTAAAAATTCAACATAATTTAAAGAAACTTGCCTAGGAAATGACATGAACATGTATATTAGTTGCTTTGTAATGCACCCAAAGGCGCAAAATTTAAAAAAATCGCACGTGCAGTTTTGGTCAGCGATGAGTTTTTCGGTTTCAGAACCAATTTCCCTGACCACCCTGGCCATTGAAAATGCAAAAATACGACGTGGTAATGTAAGGTATGCTAAATTACATCTACTGTAAGTAAACAGGGGACAATGCAAATTTAGATTCGTTTTCTTAATTTCTATTACAGAACTGCTCTTCGTCTCTTGATTTTTCTGCCAGCCAATAACTAGCTATGCAAAATCTGTTTTTTGTTGAATTTTCCTGACTTTTTCAAAGTAAATTTTTTCAGGCTTTCCAGGTTTTCCAAGTCAGGGGGAATCCTGTCATATTATGAAATAAAGGTTTATGTGATAAATTCAACATAATGCACACAAAGGCATATTAATAAAAACGTATCAATGAATTATTGGCGAATCAATACCGGTACATTCCTATACCAAACCAGCGATGATGTTAAAATCGTCCACCAGAGGGCACGCAGAGTGAAATTGAGACACGTTTTTCATCAACATAAATTCAAAATGGCGCCCAGAATAGGGGGGGTGGTGACATGTGATATATGCCCGAGGTTTAGGAAGGTAAACTCGTTCCCAATTAGGGGATTTCGCTGATGGAGGACAAACACGTAGCAGCCCAGCCTGTTTGCCCAATTCTTAACGCCATCTTTGAGCGGGGCAAATATTGGATTTTTGGCGGTTAAAAATGGCGGAGGCGACCTGCCGCAGGTGTCGATGGCGCCCACCTCAGACACCACAAAGCATTCCCAGAGGTGGAATGTTTCAAATCTCGCCGACCATCTCCGTGCCCCCTCACGGGGGCCGTGTGTTAATAGAAACTTGATAGAACATTAGCTTCTGTTGATGGGATAATATTTGTTGGGACAACAAAAACCGGCTAGTTAATGGCGCTTTGGCGGCTTTTCAGCTGCGCTCTTGGCAGCAGGAAGGAAAAGATCAGATTTGGGCGCTGGGGTACAGGGGTGCGGGGGAGCACCCCGGCCCCCAGATCGATTTCCCAAATCGTCCAACAGGTGACTTTCGGTGATAACCCGCTTTCACCTGCGTGACCCCCGCTACTTAATTAGACGAAACAAATGTCCTAATTACTGTTATTTCTCTGACAACGTTTAAATACGCAGGAAATGCGCCGCCGTGACAGGGTGAGTAATGACATGTTCGACAGGTAACTTCTCCCCGGGTTCTCGCCCAAACCTGGTCATCATGGGTGTCAAACTGTACGCCTTGTCCAGCTGAACCCAACTACGAGTGTAAAAGTTCGAAAACTTAAATGGCGTGGAACATACACGAGTGTTTTTGGATTATACATGTGCATCTGTCCACATTATACCCTCATTACAATTTTTTTAAACTGTTGGCGTAAACCCTTGTCCACACCTACATCTAGGAAGCATTTCCTAGAAACGTGGCTTCTGGAAACAGATTTGCTCAAAATGTCCCTACAATTCTAGCATGGAAACATTTCAGACCTCTTTCCCTCCAATATGTTTCCTGACACATGTTTCCTAGCTAAAATTGTGGAAACATTTGAAGAAAATCTGTTTCCAGAAACCATGTAACTCTGGAAACGTTTCCTAGTTGTAAATCACCAGTCGTACTCCCTAAGAAACTACACTTAACACTGATTGGTGATTTAGTGACAGGCCTCGTGAAACTGTTGGCCATCTTGAGGGTCTTCATATGCAACTGCCATTTTCGATTCTAGCTATTACAGCGCATCCTGCTGACACACTCTGAGAACCAAATACATGAAAAAAGTTGCTATTTTTCTACCTTTTTACAAAATTTGTTCCTTTTAACATTAATTATTGTAATGAGGTTAGGACATGATCACCCTGTATGGGAACTTGTAATGAAGTAAACTAATTAACTTTCAGCTGAACAATCGCGTGAGTCGCCAACGACAGCGTCCCTTGGCAGTCGATGAGTGTCCCAAAAATCGATGTCGGATCGGAGCACGTGACTCCGAATTAGCGTCCAATTAAGGAAATTGATAGAACTTATTAAACGGGTTTTTGGAAAGGCTGTTTACACCCCGGGGTTCTGCACTCCCCAGGGGCCGGTGTCCATCATCTGTCCGACGTCCTGCACGCCATCGTACAGAAGCCGTCGATGGCCAACCTGACAGAGGTAAGGCAACCAGGTAGAGGAACACAACCACCTTGACCATCTGCCGTTTTTGGGCGATTTTCTGGGTTACCTGCGTGGTTTTACGACCCTCGGCTGTTCAAACAAACCCTGGCCACTGGGGCGATAATGGTGATGGTTTGGTGGAGCGTCAAGAGTGACTGACGTACTGCACTCGCCAGTACCAGTATTTTTTTCCAGCATTTTAAGAACGATTCGTGCATCTTTTAGCATGGCCATCCATCAGAATAAAAACGAAAATTGCAATGGAAGAATGTCACTACGTAAGTATGAGGTTAAGAATGGGCATTTTCACTCTCAGTCTATGCCTTATGATGGATGTTTCGAACCTCATCACTTAATTGTTTTACGCAGGATGTGTCAATGCGCTATCTTTAATTTCTAATGAAAACATGACAGTTTGAAATTCTGACAAGCTCGATTCAAATCTTTTAAAAAAATTTAAAAGTTAGATATTGAAACACAATACAGCAGAAGTATATAATCACCCTTAATAAGACCATTTTGAAATATGTAGAATGCCAGCCAAATTTCTAGGGGTAAAGTATATTCTTATATGCAGCAGTAGACAAGACGTAAAACCGCTCTATAATGCCGATAGAGGGCAGAGTGAAAAAGTCCACTTTTAACCCATGCATGAGGAGTGTCTACCAGTCACGGAAGTCATGGAAAAGTCATAAAATGAAATTCAGGTTATGGAAGTCATGAAATGAAATTCAGGTCATGGAAAAGTCATGAAATTTACATTAACGTCATGGAATTTTTGTCATTTATGGATTCGTCAATCGTCAGCAAATTTTGCAAAGAAAATTTGGCCTATAACGTTTTTTTGACCAATGGCCATATACTCACAAGGGTTTAGGATGTGTTTGGGATGACAAAACTTAGGTATTGAAAAGTATTTAATTCATTGAAAGTCATGGAATTTATCACACCAAATACAGTAGACCCCCTGAAAAAGTTAACCTCGAGCGTACTCTACTGAGCTTCAGGCATTTGGTTCCAATCATCCTTTAATTTTAATTCAAATCACTGACATTTCCAAATTTTAAGTTTAAAACAAAAAACATACATGTGCTATATAACAATGGAATTTATTTCAATCTTTCTAAATTTTCCATTTAGGCTGAACATTATGTTCTCCTTTCTTATGGGTTGTCATTTTCTAATCGTTCTAACTTGGAATTAAATGTTCAGAGGTGATTCTGGCCCAGAACTTAACCCTTTCTCGCCTTCTTGAGAGACGTTGATATACCGGTACAGTATATCACTTTCACATTAAAGGAAGCGCGTTGGCATCGAAAATTCGTAGTTGGTCATTTATTTACGGATTATTATTATAATTCCAGTTTCATGTCATAATTTCACCACTTTCCAGCAGCGAGAATGCTGGTCCTCTGCAGGGTTTTCCTGACAGGAAGCCCCAGTGGCAGTGCGAAATTAATCCGGATTTTGGGAGACGGTGGCGCCGCCAGGGGTCAGTGGGGGCATTAATTCTTATCTATGACCAATCTGCAGTGCAAATCAAAATGTTTCCCGTTTGGGGGACAACATTAACATTTTTGTTGACCAATTTTACGAGTTTCTCTCAGCAATCCAAAATTCTTTCACACGCCACAGTCACGTGCTTAAAAGTATTTCCGTTTCTTGAGGTCAAGAACGCCAGGAATGTCGCGATCTGACCGCATATAGATCACCACTGTTATGATCAGAGAGATAAGATACGGTTGAGAATTCTGGCAAATCTAAGAAAAATCGCATTTTTCAAACTTCTTCCAAGAAACGATAAATTTCATGATTTCAATAATAAACGAGACCATGCCAACAAATATATTGCCACACAATGTTGCAATTGAGCATCATTATGACTACCAAATGCTTCAATGAAGCGAAAGCAATGGCCGAGCCAATGGTTGCATGCATTTGCATTGCGCATCCATATTAAAAAGGTGAAACCTAGGCTGCATCATGAGCTATGTAACAGTTTCACCCATGATTTCGACCCCAAAAACAGACCAAACAGCCCAAAACTGGCCCCATATCGCCTCCTTCCCAACCCCACCTAAGCTCATTGGTACACCAAGCACAAAGTCAACACCAATTTTCGTTGGTAAAGGTGGCTGACGTTAAACACACAGTATTTCATAAAACTGACAGCTTTTTCGTGAAAACGGCCCCAGGGCCCTCTCGGATCCCAGGTTCGTAGCCTCGGATCAATGACGTCTTAATTAGACGTTATTCAGGCTAATTAATTATAATGACGAAAGTGTTTGACAAGCAGGCCGTCACAAACCTGTTGGCAGCGCCAGGGCGCCCCAAGCGGACAAACTTGCAAAACTAACGTTCAACATTACAGTGGCGCCACCTGGCAGCGTCACAATCCGCTTTGTTCTGGGAAGCGAGGTGCAAGGGGTCAGAGTTCACCAACTCGCCCTCATCGTGACGTGTTGATTCCTACGGGCTGTCAACAGTGGCGCCCCCAGGCCAGGGCAGGCATGTTATTCGCCTCCCAAATGCCAATTGTCTCACCTTAAAGACTGACGGAGGCTCCAGGGTGTAATTCTAGTCTTGTTTATTGGGGATGAAGGGGCGCCCTTTATAAGCCAAGGAATGTTTTAATTCCGTTCGTTTTGGAAGGTACACGGTCGATATAAGGGTATAAAAAAAATTCAGTTTTCGTTGTGATACCCGGTTGTGCCATTACTCGAAATTTGGAGGGATTTAATGGCTCGTTAAGGCGGTAGTAAAGCAAATCACTCCACTGATTAAAACTTCGAAACATGCTTCAGCTTCAGTAAATGAACACAGCTTTAGTAACAAAATCTCCTGACTTTACCAGGTTTTCCATGACTTAGGTTAACAATGTATTTTCCCCCAACCTAGGCAACCTTTAGAGTTGTCCCATCGACCAATAAGGAAATGGAAACTGCTCTTTAATAAAAATCGTGTTTTTAATCAATATGCCCATTGACAATGACGATAATTATTGAATTTAAATACTGTATATATGTATAAGAATTCACGCAACATCGAAGTATTAATGCACGTTTTTAATTTGGATTTTAATTAGTAATACTCAGATGCTCGGGAATTCGTTTTAATTTTTCAAACTTCGATATCGTCATAATAAAGCCAAATAGGAGAACCCAATTTGTCATTTTGGGGCTTTCTTTAATTGTGCAAAGGACCAATGAAGCTAAAAACCACAATACGCATCTCAATCGATATATGAAATAACTTATAGATTGACAATATAATTGAAAGTTAGGAAATCCATTTAATCCCCCGATTTTTTAACATTTTTCAAAATCCCCTGACTTTCCCAGATTTCTCAGTCAGTTTCAAATTCCGGCTTTCCCAGGATTCATACTGAATAAAGATAGGATGCATGATCTGTGGGAACCCTACATATACAGTACATGTAGCCTACCTGTAAGGTGTACACGTACTGTACATGTATTTTCCAAACAGCTGTTGCTTCAAATAACGTTTCCTACTGCAAGTATTTGCTTTAAGGCCAGCTTAAACGGCAGCAGTTCTCCACATTGACATTTTAAGCGCATCAAACATTTGCGCATGTGTTAACAGCTTTTGGTGGAACACGAGGCCGCTAATCCCTGATTAGAACTGTCTAATGTCGTTAATGCCAGTTTTAATGTAAGATGAACATTACCGAAATTTGTTTGCCAGCAGTTTGATGAAGTTTCCACCCCATGTTCTCCAGCCATGCAACTGGAGGTCTTATAAGTTTTATAAGTCCGTGGAACATATACTTGTAGCAGCGCTTCGAAGCAGTCCAGCTTCACACTGTCTCCAATTTCGTGTCACTTGTTTTCAGTCCTTAATTGCTCAAAAGATACCTTCAGCTCTAGCAATCCTCGAAATAAGCTCCAAGAGAGAACCCAGTTCTAATTTTAGGCACGAGGGCCTAAGGGCCCCCTGTCAAATTTCGCTCCTTTGGATCCCCATGGCCCCCATGCAGGAAACAAAATCCCCAAAGAGAAGGATGGAGACTCACAAAGCCGTGCTTGTCCGAGATGTTGTTGGTGAGCTTGAGCTTGTGGAAGGACACCACCTTCTGCATCCACTGCTCGCCGGTGCTGGGCGAATCCGGATGGATGTACATCCGTTTGGGCATTTCCGGATCCGCCTTGCCGGCTACCATCCATCGGCTGTTGTGGAACTTGTAGCGGCAGTCGTCGGCGGCCACGATGTCCATCAGCAGGATGTACTTGGCCTTCTTGTCCAGACCGGATACACGCACCTTGAAGGCTGGGAACATGCGTCTGAAAAGCGAAAAAAGACAACTTAGAACATGTACAGTGAAACTCCTCTAGTGGAACACCCCATCATGTGGGACAATTTTTCTTTGCACTGAACGTGTGCCATGGTGCCACACCATCACGAAAGTGGAACAGCGTTTCATGTACTGCCAACCAGGAAAACTCTCCTTAGTGGGCCGATTTTTTGCCAAATGCTAGCATGTGATTAAAAACCACATGAAACCGGTGACATTTAATGCTGACTGAAATGCTTTTTGATATTCAATATGATTTTCTCACCCTTGTGGAGAGAACATGTTCCAATCAGGCAATTGAAACTTGAGGTTTCTAGCGCGGGATAAAACGCAACATCTGGATCTTGATGAGACGCTCATGTTAACTTTGTTTTTTCAATAGCAAACATGCATTTCCCAACCACATGGAGAGAATTCTGTCATATCGTTGAAAATTCTGCGTTCAAATACATTGAAACTGATGATATGAAGTGAATACTGCACTATCTCATATTTGTCAAAAACTTCATAAACTCTCTAATTGAGGCACTTTTAGAATTCACCATAGGTTCCCATACGGTATAGTCTTGATTTACATTATTCCAATATCAAAGATGGGGTCATTCAAGTTGCATCACCTTACACCACGCCCTCTAGTGAGCAGTGGCGAAAGTTTCGCTGATGACGACAAGCCGTGTAATGTGACGACTATTAAAACAAGTGGTTTAAAGCCATGACAGTTGAAGGGGGTCACGTGTCCCTTGCCGGATCAAAGGTTCCTAAGGGATCGAGTGACAAAGGAAGCGAGGGGCAAATCACTTTCTCCAGACAGGCCGCACTGAACAGCGTTATCCAGATCTGATTTGCAATCAGATTCTCCAGTCAGGAATCCAATCTCGCTCCACGATGCGACAGAAGCGAGAATATGCAAATTCCGTCATTAAATCCGTCGGCCTGGCACGCACAGAAGGTTTCCCAGCTTTCCCTTGACGTCACCAGCCAAAGCTATTTAATATCGGTATTGACGCGACCTAAAGTCACGCTGGATGGCGCTGCATGCGAGTGCAATTTTCGTCTCATCTCCAAAACATTAATTCTGGATGACTAAATTTGCATGAGTTTGAATTTGCCGCTCATAATGTACACGAGCAGCGATTCGTCGAATGAGTCACGTGCATAACTCAACTTCTAATTAACATACAAGAACAAACTTTGGCTCATATGATAGATAAACTCATAGTTTTCTTTAGGTTTGATCAACTTTGACATATGCGTATCTGGTGGCAGGTACAGCATTAATCGGAATTTCAACCCTCTCCATTGAACTGGACAGCATTAGGGTAATAAGTCAATTTGATATTCAAATAATGGATACCCATTCTGATGAGTTTTGTATACTTTGTCTTTGACATACCCCACAAAGTGTCCAGGGGTGTTATGTCAGGTATGGATTAACTCAACCAACCACCATATGGGCCTAGGTTATGAAAGATGCTCTGGACGTAACATTCCATGAGGTTGGATTGGCAGAGGTGGCCCAATGACCTGGTCTTCTGTGTCCACTTGCATTACATCCTTGGACTTTTTTTTTGAGTGGGGGTATCCATGAATGGTTCCATGATTTAATGACCAGAATAAGCAATGCCATTGCCCTGGTTGACGGGATAATGCTAGCTAGTTCACTGGAGAGGGTTGAAATTCCGATTAAATGCCGTACCTGCCACCAGAGGCGCACAGGTCAAAGTTGATCAAACCCCCCAAAAAAACTGTACGAGTTTATCTATCATATGAGCCAAAGTTTGTTCTTGTATGTTTATTAGAAGTTGCGTTATGAATTTTTGAAGTTGTATCCTACCTTAATAAACACCCCGTACATTGGACTTCAATTTCTACCGCTCGATACTTGGCTGGTGATGGGGTTCGATCTCAAGCAATTCGCAATTAGCCAGTCCATCAGGAGTTTTTATTAAGAGTGAAAACAATTCCTAGATTAATCGATGAAATTGGGACAACGCCATACCGTTATCACCTCTCAGTGGTCGACGTGCCGCACCGATGAATTATTAATACAGCGATGATGAAAGCGCTACTTGTCAACCATAAACGGGTTTTTTGGAGGGGGTGATTGAGGCCGTTTTAGGCATCGCCAATTTGCATATATGCTAATGAGTGTCGGCGATCAGCACGACATCCGAGCGATTTGCGAGTTTTTCAACCGAAACCCGATGATTCACTTTTACGCAAAAACGTTTAGGAAATTCATCGTTTTTTGTGCACAATGGCCGATTTTTTGTCCCTGTTTATTTATTTGCGCCGTTTTTTTTATGTGTTTTGCCTCGGTCGTCCGCGGGTCGAATTAAACGAAAAAAATCAGTACGGGGCCGGCATTCCCCCTTGAGATGTTAATTTTTCGTAAACTAATATTTACGGGATTTCGGGACTCGGTTCGATGGAATTTGCGATTCGCTGATTTGCGAACGGGTTTTGCGCCAATTTATGGCCTCGTTAGCGTGCTTAAATGTCGAGTCCGTCCGCCCTTTATCCTAATCGACGAAATACCAATTGATTGGGGAGGGGTCAGCCCAGCGGGGAGGACTCTTAGATGGTTTCCAGAAGTTTTTGTCCAGAATTCAATAACTGTTTGAGGTTGGGTTGATTGGTAATAAATGCGAGACCCTAGGGGCTGTGCATAAACGACGTCCATCAAAACTTCGAGTTTTTTTTACCCCTGACCCCCTCTG
>JAQGAF010001067.1:0-35854 GCA_034687865.1 Kryphioiulus occultus | reverse complement strand
ATTAAAGTTATCCTGTGAGGATTCCAGACAGGAGCGCAATATTCCAACATGGGGCGAACCAGAGTTGCGTAGCCAGTTAGGCAATTAAAAACCTGCATTTGTTCTGAATTTTTTAAAAAAATTCTTTATCACTAATATTTCCTTATATTTCTTATGAAAAATCGACTAACATATCATAACTGGTTATAAAAAAGTAATCCATAAAAAAACACCTAAAATCCTCTTTTTCTGGTCTTAAATATAAATAAGCTTAGGATGCTATAATTTACCAAATTATACTTAGCAAATATTTGTATGAATCTTAGTTTTCTAAGCATAATTGCCTGCAGCATTTCCGTCATTATTACAGATTTTTAAAATTTAAAAAGAAGAAAAATCCGCAAAAATGCACTATTGGTACCTTAATGTAGTTAAATTTGAAAAAAAAAAATTTTATTTAAAATTGTCTGGAAATTTTGCAAATAGTGTCTGGAAAACCTTGAAAATTTGGTACAAAATTCGACCAGTGACCCTGTACTTATTATGTTTGTTGTTTATAAGACGAGGAGTTTAAATTGTATTTTTGCTGGATATGTCTCGTTTTCTTAATCAGTGAAAATAAGCATATTGCAACAAGCAAATTTTGGCAAAAATTGCAAAAATGATTTTGGCGTATTTATCCGTAACTTGTGCTCTTAGACAAACGTGCTACTGTAGCTTAGACTGCATCGACGTTATGAAATTTTTATATGCTTAATCTCAAGAATAATGTACCGGTAGACAAGCTCCTTTAGCAAACATGCTCTCATGATTCCTCCACTGACAGTATAGGGGTTATCCATTATTTAAGCAAATTTTGATGCAGTATTAAATTTGACTAGACATCAACGAACATTCAACAGACATCTTTCGCACATGTATTGAGTTGTAAATTCACTTTGGTCATGTGCTGAAAATTTAAATTCGGTGTGCCAAACGTATTAGTATGCATTTCGAGGGACAGCCAAATTCAATTAAGTTTCAAAAGCTTTCTCGATATTCATTTATTTTTAATGGAGTATTATACTGATATTTGAGGGTTTCAGTTTAATACCATCTTGCGTTTTCTCAAGCTTCCTAAATTGAATATCAAGCATTCATAAAAGCCCCCACCAGAATTTATTCTGGTTAACTTATCGTTATAACGTTCATTTACATGTACAATTTGTAGTCAATTTGACTACTCCATAAAAGCTGTATTCCGCTGTTAGTTTGTTGCTCGTAAAAATGGTTTTTGCGTACGTTTTCAGAGCTTTGAACACAACTATCAGATTTAAGTCCCTAAAAGCTGACTGCTGCACACTACATAAAGTTCCTCGCTGCCCCTTAATGGTATGCAAATGCAAAACGCGCCAGCTTGCAGTGATTGCCCGCCGTCTTTTTAAGGGGCAGAAGATTTCAATATAGCAAAATAGTGTAATTTTCCTCTAAGTTCAGCTCGTTGGTGCACGACCTTTTTCTCATTTGCTTCAGCTCTCCTGCTAGTCTTTTGCCTACTTTGATATGCAATTTCAAGGTTTCGCCAGCCTAAACGATGCCCTGAGGAGAGCCAAAATCAACGTTGTTGCTCCTTTATCAGCAGCGCCTTTGGTGGTCATAATTAAATTAGGTGGCTGGGCCAGATGATATTAAAACAACGTGTTTCTCCTTTCTTCGAGAATCTGGCTCGAAACCATGGCGATAAATTTTTCCTCTTCCTTATTAAACGAACGGGATGTTCTGACAGCATTCCCAACGTACCAATAAATGTTTGTGGCAGCGTATTGGTTCTTATTGGGTGGATGGTGCTGGGGGAGGCACTTGGTGGGATAAATGCAGTTTGTTTTTTGAAACGAGCCAATTCGTTGAAATCCCAAATGAAACGTTAAGCTTTGCACCTCTCTGTAATCGTGAGTTGTGTTTAGCACCCTGCATGCAACCGTGTTTCTCCAAATGTTGTCTTTTTTACCCCATGAAAACACGTTTTGATTGCTTTTTTTCCTTGTGATGAAATATTGTTATGGGGAAATGATGCCGACTGTGGAAATGTATGAGATTGCAAAATTTGATATGCCATCGAAGATTCTTTTCTTCAATTATTTGAATTGTTGGACGCTTCTTATTCTGAGTTTATGAAACATATTTAGTGCATTTATAGGCATTATATTTCGAAGCTTCTTGTCTAGTATACACGATGACAGCTGTCTTAGCCGTTAGAAATTTATGCTTATATACATGTATTTTGGGAGAAGTTTACGTTCTAATAGTGTCTACAGGTCGTTTCCCGAAGTCATACCCACAAATGTCCTTAATAACCTAGGTCCGAAAACGCACATTTCGGAGATACCGGGGCCCTTTACCCTGAATTACTCATACAGGTTATCATTAAATGGCCAGACGTTTATCCAAATGAAAAAGGTGACAATACTCAAATGACCAAATGAAAATGTCCCTAATAATGTATATGTAAAATCTAAAATGTTTCATTTCCGAGATACAGGGTTTGGCTGCTCGTGAATGTGATAATTTGTTTTCTTGAATACTACAACCAATTCCATTGGACAAGTCTAACCATTGGTTTTGGGTGATTTGGGGGAAAAGGCCCGTGTATCATGGAAACGGCCCGTGTATCATGGAAACGGGCCGTTTTTAGACCTACACGTATGCAACTGCTAGGAACATTTATGTTTTTCATGAGTACTACCACCCATTTTATTTGTTTGTTCAGAGAACCGCTATGGCAGGATAAAGCCATCTATTTACTGTGATATCTTACCGTTATGGTCCATATCTTTTTACCTGTCAAGTTTGTTTCTGATTTTCACATTTATTTGATAGTAGTGATATTCCGGCTATGAATATTTCAGGATAGTTTTCTCTAAACGTGCAGCGTATGCTAATTTTCACTCTTCCAGATCTTCCACCGCCGAATTTTCAATTTGATTTATTTACTATTGACGTTAATTGATTGCAATTTAATCACCCTAATGGCATCTACCAGATGGCAAATTAATCAAACACCTGACGCAACAGTTGAACGTGACAAGTACAGTATATTTGTACAACTTGAGGCTAGTTTCCATGGTTTCCGACTATTGCATTCTCTGCCTTAAAATTGCTATATCCCATTACCAAGTTATTCAACATTTTCTTAAGGTAATTTTGTGCAACATTAAGATAAAATTCAAGTCGTGTTTTGCTTTCAATTTGCACCAGCTGGTATTTATTTTAACACTTCCGTTGTTATGTAAAAATTCATGGTGTCTACCGGTAAAAGTCATGAAATGAAATTCAAATCTTGGAATCCGTGGTAATGTCATGAAATGTAATTCAGGTAATTCACGGTGTTTTTTGACCAATGATCATGTCATCAATATCATGTCATCATTGTGATGACAAAACTCGAATGGCCTCTTATTCTCATGTATACATTTATAGGCATTGAAATTTTTCTGAAGTCATGAAAAAGTCACGGAAAAGGTTATGCTTCTCTTTCTCGTTTATTGCTTTACTCATTGTGCTCGTAGTTGTTTGTAGGAAGCATGTTATGTGGACCTTCATTGGGACACGGCATACAAATAAATAAGGGTATAAAAAATCTATTATACATACAGTATGCTGGCCACCGTAGCAGCAAGTCTATCCGAGTGGTGAGAAAACAGCAGCTTGTTTTTCTCAAGCAAACATCCTCGGGCAGATCAGTTTCCATGCGATTGAACGTGAGCAGAAGGCGACACTAGCACACCACCGAAAACCGAAAATAAATGTGTAAAGAAGGTTTAGCGACACTACATGTATATGTTTAAGAGGACTCCCAACATTTTTCGTTTTAAAAACACTGTGAGCCAAATGCGAAAAATAAACTTGTATCGATCAATTTTAAATGTTCAAGTTGCAAGAGATTGTTGTACATGTAAGAGAAGACACAGACAATAACATATATCAGATAATACGATGGAACAGGGATCGTTGTTATTACACATTTAGAGAAATTAGGTATTCATGCACATATGTTTACATTGGAATCAGATGTTTTTTTTATTTCTTCATTTTCTATAACTTTTTAATGTAGGACAAATTATAAAATATTCATAAAAACTGATGCATTTGGAAATGAGAGGGATTCGGATACGATTTTCGATAATGGGATTTTGTTATCTGTCCATCAAAAATAATCGTGATGCCAATCTCCATTGAAAATCCAGATAGTCTTCCCTGTTTAAACACTTCGAAGTCTGGAACGAAGTGTAGAGGAAATTCAACAAAGCAACGATACATTTAACTTAGCTAGTTATTGGTTTACGCAAAAGTAAAGAGATAACAAGCAGCTCCGTGAAAGAAATTAGTAATGAAATTGTCAATTAAAAAACTAATCTGAATTGTTTTGTCTCCTGTTTATATATAGTAAGTAATAAAAAACCTTATAGCATTCCTTGCCTTGGTCAGGGAAATTCAGAGAAAAGTCATGGAAATTGAACATTTTGTTTCTAGGGAGACCTTGAAATGTCCTTTTTGTTTTTTGTATTGATACTGTACATGTAATTTATTTCGCTTTAAAAAACCACAGGTACCAACCAACCAACGTATTGATACCAACCAACGTAGGAAATTTAATTAGATATTACCAAGATATTCTCGTTTTGAATTCTCACGTGTGTGACTTACTTTCCAATGTCCCTCAGGACGCCTAAGGAATTATTTGCGTTGTAAGGTTAATTATTCTCATTCCTCGTAACTTTATTTGCTGGACAACGAAGTGCATGAAGGGAATTCGATCGTTTCATTCTTCTCCTTTTTGACCCCTTGCCATGCAGAAGCTCCCACCAACCCCTTAACCTGTACCACTCTGTGTCTACAGGGATCCATTACATTGTGTTTGATGTCAGAAAAGAGCTTGTAACGTTAAATAATGGCTCCATCTGCTGAACAGGGGTAGGGGACACCCCGTGAGCCCTACTGAGTTTTTACCAGAGAATCCTCAGATTCTGAGTGAGCCGTGTGAATAGCGATTCTCAGGTGAGTCCCAGGTGGCCCCAGTGTCTTGGCAAGCGTGGACTTAGGATACGGATTGATGGAAAAAGCGTAGGTGAATGATGGAAACATGCGCAAACAATAGTGTACAAAAGAAATTGCTGGTAATTGAACAAGAGCTGGTGGAATCCTCCTGAGATTCTTGGCTTTTTTGCTCTTCATCTGCTTCTGCTTTTAATTAATCCTGGCGGGGATTTTTTAGCCTCGGCCAGCACTTCAACCTGATAAATGACAAGAGAAGCTTAGAGTAATCATCTTAAATCAGCTTTTTAATTGGATTCAATGGAGGATTGTTGCAGCAATTGAGCGTTTCCCCCAATCACTGCTGGCTGGCGCCAGTTTCTTTTATTGCATTTACTGGCTGCAATTGGTGGCCATTTGTGGGAACGTTCTGACTAATTTCAGGGAACATTTTCGGCCATTAGGAGTGTTTAGGAGTTTGCCTTAATTCGAGCAGATGGCCTGTTTTTTTTCTGAATAACGATTTGTTGATGCATTAAGATTCATTGTGGCGTGAGTTTGAGCTGACTATGCCTTTTGCAAGTCCATGCACGATTATTCATCATTTGTTACCGCAAGAATGCGGTGTGCAACGGTATAGTCCCATTTCCGAAACATACGCCCTTAGATAGTGGGCTTCTCCTGACAGCTCGTAGACTGGCAGTGATTGCATGACTGTTTGGGCAGCTGAATCAGAAACTACATTGTTATGTTAAGGGCCTCCATATATCATTATGGATGAATTATGAAATGCAGATCGATGTGTTTAAACGGAATTTTAATGCTAAATAAATGAAATGAATCATATATCCTGTTTTACTATCATCAGCAAGTATATAATGTGAAAGTAGATGTAAATTTTAACATTTATTTTACATTTGAATTCTGTAATTCAAATGTGATTGTTTGTTTAGTAACTGATCCGCATTTCGCAACATTGTCGCCATCTAGCGACACATTTCTGCAACCCTTTTTGGAGAATTATGAATAGAATTTTTAAGTATCTAAATTTACATTTGCTTTGAAACTATGTAGTTGCCAACGACACTAAAACAGGTTCTAATGCTGATATAATGCTGTTTAGCATTAGATTCATTAGATCCATTAGATTCATTACTAGCATAAGTAGTTTTGAATTATACTTTGTATACGTTTGGATATGGGTCTTATCTGTGTAATATCCTAATAAGAATTCAGGACAAGGTTTATTGACGCAGTGTTATGGCATCATCCATGATCCTAAACATCATCTCTTGTAATCTTCTTTGATATTTTAATCCATTCTTGATCACAATGCCTGGCCATTGATTCTTGCCTCTGCGACAACTGCAATCTTATTTTTTTTTTGCACAAGTATACCCTGCTGGCGAAACCAGTCGATATATTTTTTGCCAATGTTGCTTTTGTAAGAAGATGATTCATAAAAACATCCCTATAATTTTGGCCAAAATGCGCTCGTTTCCCAGCATGGATTCAACGATTTTCCTCCACTCTCAATCTACTTTCCCCATCAATTCGTCTTTGGCATCAATGATATCCCACCAAGTAACTTCTCTCATGAATGCTTTTCATGCTGCGTTAGGCAAGGGTCAACACTTAAGAACATGTTTCCATCCCAAAGTTTCGAGTTGACCAACGGCCAAACGGCCGAGGGTGGGTGTTGTTTAGCAGAAATTGAAGCAGATATCGATCAGCAGATTTTGCACACAACCAAGTGCATAAACAGAATTGAGCTCGCATTGATGAGTTCAACTACTTTCGAACATTGTGAGTGGCACTGGCTTCCATATAGAAAAAGGCTTTCAAAAGTTACATTCAAAAAAGCAAATTAAGATCGTGTCTTGCAGAAGTTCTTGAAATTAAGAACACAAATCTCATTGTAAGAGCCATGTTTTGCAAAAGTTCTTGAAATTAAGAGCATAAATCTTATTATAAGAGCCAGTTTTTTAATAACAACTTAAAATCCATGTCTTGCGGAAGTTCTTGAAATTACGAAATAAATCTTATTGTAAAAACCAATTTTTGACAAGCAACTTAAAAATCCATGTTTTGCAAAAGTTCTTGAAATTAAGAACAAAAATTTTATTGCAAGAACTAGGTTTTGACAACAAATTTAGACAACATATGCGGATCCGATTTTATTCAGATTTGCATATGGAGATTATCAGAAGCGTTTCAATTAACATTTAGAAAATTTTGGAGACTGTATAACCCTTTTAAAAGCTTAAAAAATAACCATTAAAACTTTGTCAACACTTACAAATCAGCTCAAAAGATGCGTATTTCATTAACTGCCATGCAGCTGCTTTTGGTTAGCATTATCAGTGGAGCAAAAGGCTCGTTATTAAAATGTTTACTAAAACTTGCATTTTTCCTGAATTCATTCCTCCTGGAAGGAGCAACAGCTGCCTTTAATTTAATGACAAAATAATGATTAAATTGCCAGGCTTGGCATAGCGGCTGGATAAAGTGTGCGGATTTCCGACCTGCTCTATCATCCTCTATGGCAAGTCTGAGAGCAAAAAAGACTACTTAAATGCCGGCGTTCGCTTATGATTTAACGCAATCGATTTTTTGGTATCATCAATTATTTTCTTGTATGAAATATTTCTTTTTTGTCTGTCTTTTTCCCTTTCTTTCAAAGTACCTCGCGGTGCGAATCCGCGCATTTTGCCATCAAACCTTTGAAATTTTGAAGATTTTAATGGAACAGGAGTGGCAGACAGTGGGTGGAAAAATCCGATGAATCGCGGCCATTTTTAATTAAATTGATGACTCCCCCTGGTGGGAATACGGGGCTTTCTTGAAAGAAACACTTGCTGCAACAAGACGAATGATGATTTTCATTTCACGAGTCTCCGAAATTGCGTTTTTGGTAATTATGAAAATTCCCCGGTGAGATTTGCAAAATTAATGCGGTTTAGCGTCTCGGATTCCCTTTCGAATGGCTGTTTTACAAATCCCAAAGTTCTGACAGCAAGTTTATTTCTTTGCTCAGAATTGGCAAAATGTACACATGTATGTTAGTGTTTTATGGGCAGATCATCAATTCAATGCTATAGATGTGGGCAGGTCCCATGTCCCCTCATGTAGCTATTACAGTATTTATTGTAAACTACCCTCATGTGGCCCATATTGAAAATTACTTTGGTGTGACTATATGCATGTACAGGGTGTATATAAAGGTTGTTTTCAAATTTAAAAATTCATAACATGAATTATAATTGAAATACAGTAACATTCTTTTGGTTCATATGATAAACCAACTCAGTTTTTTTTTTTGACAAGTACGCCATTTAATCGGAATTTCAACCCTTTCCAGTGAATGGCATTGCTTATTCTGGTCATTAAATCATGGATACCATTCATGGATACCACCACTCAAAAAAGTCGTCCAAGGATGTAATGCAAGCGGACACAGGAGACTAGGTCTTTGGTCCACCTCTGCCAGTCTAACGTTACGGAATGTTACGTCCTGAGCATCTTTCATAATCTAGGCCCATTGTGGTGGTGCGCCGAGTTAATCCATACCTGACATAACACCTCTGGACACTTTGTAGCGGTATGTCAAAGACAAAGTGTACAAAACTCCTCAGAATGGGTATCCATTATTTGAATATCAGATTGACCTATACCATTGCCCTAATGCTGTCTAGTTCAACTGAGAGCGTTGAAATTCCGATTAAATGCCGTACCTACCACCAGAGGCGCACATGTCAAAGTGGACTAATCACCCCAAAACAACTTTATGAGTTGGTGTATCATATGAACCAAAGAATGTTATTTCAATTAGAATTCCTGTTGTGAATTGTTAAAGTTGTTAACAACCTTTATGAACACCCTATATTTTTGCAATGATTCAGGGTGATCATAAAATCCTACCCTCACTACAAAAACTAATTTAAAAAAAATTACCCTTCACACTGACTTGATCATTTGATGCCAGTGGCCATCTTGAGGGTTTTCCTATGTAGACGTCATGTCAAGCTTTGGTCAATACATGCAGGTGGCCCGAATTTTTTGCTCGTAAGTGTACATGTAGTTATAAACACATTGAGCCAGATGGCGCTGGCAACACTGTCCTAACCAAGGTTAGTTGAATGTGTTTATAATTACATGGAGTTGCTTGTCCAAGCAGAGCAAGAACAGTTTACATGATAAGACCAAGGAATAGCGTTCGCACGTCTATTTAAAAATCCAGCTACTGTGACTACATTTCAAAATGCATTGTTGAATATATCTTCATGCAGACAACTGTAGCGATGTTAAAATTCACTTCTTTTGAGGAAGAGTACTTTGAAATGTGGTTTGTCCAAGATGTTCGCATGCATTTCCTGCATGACAGTTTGAGGATCTGGTCCATTCCAGATATTGGGCTCTAGCCGTTATGTTCAACTATGTAGAACGAGCGTTCGCAGGTGTACCTTATCGCAACTTGTCCTGTTGGGGTCCAGATCGAAATGCAATTTCCGGTGGAATCTCCGAGGGCTAATAACCCTGCCAGGATTGAGTCTTTCGCCCATGACTTAATAGGCGAATCTGGCAACTATGAAATGCAGATAGTGAGCTTTACCGCTAAGAAAGTGGGAGGGTGTTTGAAATATGAGCTTTTGAAAGGCCCAGGATCGAACCCATGGCTGCTCAGCAACGATAGTTGGCTCCCCGAGGCCCCCATATTTCAACTTTGTTTATCATCGAAGGTTGGGGATGGCGATGGGATGGAGGGGACTGTTAAGATGGCGATGATGAAAATAGAGCAGTTGAAAAGAATCGAAATTGAATAGAAGATTCCTTACATGCTCTGGGAATTGGCGACGGGCCTAAGAGATACGCTATTGGAAATGATATCCGAATTTATGGCTTCTGGCATTGTGTCTGCTTCCCGAGTCGAGTGGAAATTCAATATGGAAATGACAATGTTGACAAATATTGGCACCAACAAGATTGCTTTTTTCAGCTTATCAAAGGCGGCCTAATGGGATTTGCGCTGACGATTGTGATGTATGGCGTGCAGGCGCCCTGGGAAAGAAATGTGGTGGGAGTGAAGGGGTGAGGTTGAGACGCCATCGTGGCAATCCGTTCGTGGCTTAACTGGGAAATTTCACGAAAAGCTAAAAAAAAATTGTGTGAAAATCGTCAACTTAAAAATGGAGAACTGCACTATGCTGCTCTGTTGAATAGTCGAGACAAAGAATGATTGCTCAATTTCAAATTAATAAAATTCCTCATGCGCCAATTGGAGCAATTGCTCAATTTCAGATTTTGTGAAAGCGATACACAAAACAGGCTTTGATAAAATTACAATACAATTACAAAGCACATAAAGACCTCGTTACCGAAAATCTCTTATGAGAAATTCCTTTTTACCCAGTGCAGGTATGATATTCGCTTTACATGTATCATCATCAAGTGTTTTCATCTAATAATAAATACAGTACTTGTTAGACAGTTTTAAAATATCAGTATATACATGTACACCCTGACTGCTCACTTGTAAGAATTTCTTATTCTACGCTCAAGGTAAATTTGAATTTGTATTCCAACGTATGTCGTAATGCCAAAGAAAAATCACTTTTACTCAGTTTTGGGAAATTTACACAAGTCTGGGAAGCAGGGTGAATGTTTTCAACACTAAACACAAACTAAATAAAGTTTAACTTTAAAAAAAAATAAAAAGGAAATCTTCCAACAGCCGTGACAGGGCATTTTATGTAAAATGTCAGGGAATGTCTGGGAAATGACTGAAAAATTCCCAAGGAATCTCAGCGAAATCGACTGTAGAATTTGAGTGGTAATCTTTCATAAATAGAGGCTACATGTATTATGAAAACTTCAATAACTCCCAAATTCCGTTACACACCCTGACTTCTCCCTCAGCCTTCCCTTCCAGCCATAACACAAGTCTGAATACTTGGAGGTTCCCAAAGGCTAGAATCCACCACTCACCCACAGTTTGGTCTCACCAAATCGATCCTATTTATACATCAAACCCCGCAGATATTTACTTTGAAATCCCCTCGTGCTTTAATTCTGCACGTGTTTGAAATCTGCGTCAAATGGGAGTTCCCCTTTAAAACCGCAGTGGCCTGTAGGTGGTGCCACCCTGCGGGAAATCCGCATCGGTTGCCATGGCGACGGCGGATCTCTCCAGCATCCTGGCTGCTTCGTGCCCTTACCACACTCGCTTAAGATCCTTCCCACGCTGAAAACCCATCCGAAGATGATTTAGTTGGTTTGAAAAAAAGGCTCCATGGTCGCCACAACGACAGTAGGAGCCTAACGAAGCCATTTGAGTGTAAGTAGGAGACTGTTTCACGAATCCATAACTCTGTAAATTGTTGATGTATTTGTGAGTTCCTTTATCGTGTTTTTTGACCTAAAAATCGGTAAGGTTTTTGAATTTCAATGGGCTCTTCCTTCATAGGCGTCCTTTTTTGCCATGAATTTTTTAAGCAAAAACTATTCGAAGATGGCATAAGGGCCTGGTAAGGTGGGCCAAGTGCTGCATTTTCAACGTTTGTCATCGATCGTGTCAGAGTTTTCACCCTCAAAATGTAGGCTCGCAGCATTCCTCCCCCCAAAAAAATTGTCGGCATTGACTCCGTGGAGATCTCTTATATGGATCTTTGAACGTTTGAAGGCTGTAGGTTTTTGCCTGTTTTTTTTTGCTGGTTTTTCCGGTACGGGTTAAACGGTTACGGCACTCTGCTCATGAATTTTGAATCCAGTATGTGAAGCGAATTCCTCCGCATGTACATGTAGGTTAATCGATCAACTTCAATGCGAGGTCACTTAGGATGACCTGGACTTGCAAAGACAGTAGTTGAGCAGTTAAACTGTCGAACAGTTGAACAATTGATCACTTTAATAGGTTTAAATAAGTTAATAGTTTTATATATGTGTACAAATTTCATGTTTTATACGTGTAAACTGGTCATCGTCGGACCCATCTACATGTAGCTGGTCATCGCCAAATTGCACTGTGGGTTTAAAAGAAATATATAGATTTTTGCAAAAGTACAATTTAAACGTTTTTTGTAATATTAGAGAACGGAATTTAAGTCGATATTCAAGTAGCGTCATCAGTTTAGGGCCCCTCCCCCTAAAATAAGTATACGTTTGCTAGTCAACTGAAACTGCAACTTTGAATTGGAACAAGGTCTAAATTAATCTCAAGATAAATCAATTTTTAGATTGGTTTAGGTGAGGATAAACACAAAAAAGAGAAGCCCAAAAGGAAACATAAAAGGGATGCACATAATTTCAAAGTCAGTGTAACATAATTTCAAAGTCAATGTAAATTTGGATATTTAATTAAAACTGATATTCATAATTCAGAGCTCCAAAAAAAGTTCTTTTGAAAAAAAATATTTTTATTTAATTTTTTATTTATTTTAAGAACGTAAACAACTCTGCTAATAAAAATAATTAAAACAAATTAAACAAATTAAAAACAATTAAAACAAAAATAATATAAAAAAATCTTCTTTGTATTCTTTGTATTATTAATATATAATTTCTAATTCTATACCTTAATTTACATTGACTTTGAAATTATACATTATATTTACCAACGATAATAAAACAGGTAATATGATGCAATTTTATTTATTTGGCATCAGAACTGCATTCAAACCTATCGATCTTCATTTCATAACGCATCTAAAATGATATGTGGAGGCCCTTAAATGATAATGTCATTTCTTTGTTTTATGAAACGTTGGCTTTCGCGAAAAATTTCCAACAGCATTTTATAGAATTAGTTATACTTTATGGGCTAAACTTCATCATTTCTGATCTAGTTTTTATAAAACTTTGATAAATTCGATATTTTTTGGTCAATGATTGTCATCTTTCAGGAAGAGAGGGCGGTCTGGCAATGATGGCAAATGCTGACATGGGGGAGTCTGAAAATCCCGAGTGAAATGCCCTTGAGACACTTGAAATGTGAAACTAATTTGACAACAATGTTAATTCAGCTTTAAAATTTCATTGATCGGCCAGCAAATTGCAGAGGAACTTAGCGCCATGGATGCTCATAAATATCATCACAGGCGTGGAGTCCATGAATGCGACATTAAAGGGGGTTGTATTGATTAAATTCCACTTTGAGTGTTGCCTCACAAAGGTTCTCGCCAGTGTAAACACATCTGCGTCCCCCGCAATGGCGTCCGCGAAGGGCGGAAATGGGAAGAACTTTGCGGAAGGAGTTTTATGGCGCGTGGACCAATATTGATCAGTGATAAAATCCTCTTGGCACAAGTGCGGTTGATGGACGAACGCACTATGGCGAACAATGGAAGAAGAGCAGTAACATTCTTTGTGAGGATGGTTGCATTTCGACTGCACTTGGCACTGATGTCACCATTGGAATGCTGTCGGTATGGTTGCAGGGAACGAGATATTCCCTTTCCCAAACCGACTGTACACTTGGGTGTTGTTTTAGAGCAACCATATCCTTAAAATAGCCCATATCGGGTGTATTTTCTTGATAAACTATTACAGGTTAAACGCGTTGTTTGTTTTGCATACGTTTAGCATGGGACTTCTCCTAATAGCTCATGAGCTGGCAGCGATTGCGTTACTGTTACATTGTCAGGTTAGTCTACGTTGATTACTTTATGTTAGGTAATGTACAGGGGTGTTGTTTTATAAAAGTCATATTCGTAAACAATCCATATAATGTCCATTTTGTTGATAAGCTACAACTGGTTAAACGTATTTCATTCACAAATTGTCTTCGGGTGTACTCTAACATAGTCCCTACTCCAAGTGTTCAACAAAGTCGAGTAGAAGTTCAATGACAACTTTTCTAGTTGTCGGAATTTATTCTTTCATTATTTGTTGGTTTTGCCTTCTTAAGCATGAGCTTCACCTAATGGCTCATAGGCTGGCAGTGATTGCCTGACTATTAGAGGCAGCTAACACAGACATTACCTTGTTTGGTTTGTTTAGGTTGATTTTCGATGCATTAAGTAAAGTGTTACATTCATAATGAAAATTAATTATAAAATCTTAAGAATTACATGGAAAAAGCTTTGAAAAGGGGTAAAATGAGAACTAGTTTTGTCATGTACTTGGTTATCCGGGAGGTCCTAAATGCGGTGCTGTTATCGCTAGAACCGACTCTGGCATCTAGAAATAAAAAACCGTCAAGATGACCACTAGTATCACGTGATTAAATAGCCAAACAGTGTTAAGCGCAATTTCTAAAGCTAGTATGGACTGCGTACAAAATCTTTTGAATATTTTTTTACATGGCGCTTAACACGGATCAGTCATTTCGCGTCATGATATATTGTACAATAAAGCACATTGAACTTGTTTTTTCATAGACTTTAAGGTATTTTTGATTCTAGCGGTTGCAGTCCCCTTCTGGTACCCATATCAACCAAATACATGAATTCAAAAACTTTTGGAGTTCTGTCGTTTTCCAAAATTTGTTCCATGTAACTCAGTTTTTACAGTTTTGTAATTAGGTCACATCCATATCATTTACATGTATTGGCAAAACTTGTTTTATTCAGACCGTCGCTAGCAAACTGATATTTATAGATAGTTTTACCAGTTCTTTTGCACAAAGTAGAATGGACGAAGCTTCTTTGTTTTATTATCAATTGACAATGACTGGAACATGTTTTTTTCAGTCTCGGTACACAGCACCATACATTAACTTGCAACAATGAAGATTGGCTGGCATGCTCAAGACGAGATGCATGACGGGATGCCACACGGCTTTGCCGGATGAAAGGGAATGTGACATCGCAATTGTCTTCATTTTCAGATTGAATACCCTCGAGATAAACGTCTACAAGACGAAACACGTAACGAATTAATGACGCGTTTTTAGACGTTAATTAGAATCACGTTTGGATTATACACTGTAAAAATGCCCCATGCTCAAAGATGCATTCACGCGGAAATTCCCCCGTTGACTTCGTTTCTACAGTATTAGTTTATCTATATGTTGCTAAAAATAGCCCTGAATGCAGGCCTCCATAATCACCACATCCAGCGGCTATTAATTATGTTTTTCTGAATCGTAAAACGACAATGAAATCATAAGCGTGGCGCGTGTGCAGCCTTTTATGATGGCTAATTAGATAAACGACCAATTTTTCAATAAAAAAACGTAATAATTAGTGTTGTAAGCGTACTCTTCGTCGAACAGACCTAGTTAACGCAGAATATACGCGTTTTATGTATTAGCTATACCTATCACAAACTGCTAAAAAATTGCTCTGATTCAGCTTAAAAGACTATGAAAAAGTGGGCTTCTCTTCACCGCTGGTAGGTTGGCAGAGATTGCCAGCAGTTAGGGGCAGCTAAGGAAATTACGTTTCAGCTTAGGATAGGTTATGTTAAACACAAAAGCGTTTGAAAAAGATACAAAAACAAACATATCTAGTATATAAGTAGGATTGAAATAGAAATTTGGTGTACGTTTGGTGCATAATATATGCCTTAGTATATCCAAACTATGTTTTACATGAGACGAGTTAAAAGCATAGTCTATGTTAAAGAGCTGCCTTGTAAGTGGGGTTTTTTCTTACTATTACGGAATGCAGAGTTGGAAAATATATCTTCTGATGCCATATTGCGATAGCACTGGGAAATTTAATTTCTGACAAGATTGCGGGAAAAGATTAGGGTGTAATAATCTTAAAATAAACGCGATTTCATTCAATTCCATATATTGTACAGTACTATTGTAAAAATGGAAAGCTAAAACGCATTTCTGCCTTTTAGAATTTGTTCAATTTCATTTGTTCGCCACTTATCGATTAAATCCCCATGCACATTGACGCTAAATTGACAAATTCCCCTTGACGGCGGCACGGGTGCGTGCAAATCGAAATTTCATCGCTATGGGTGGGACAGGCGCGCTTGTTTCGTTAAAACGTTCCACTGATTTATTTTTAAAGCGATAGCTCGAAGGATTCATTTCAGCTGGGTTGTTCGGGGTAATTTAACTAAGAGAATATTGGCATTTTCGCCAAATCGAGTTTTACAGCCCGAAATTCGAGTTTTACGGTCAGCCATGATGGTGTTAGCAGCAGCATTTAGGACATTAGGTTGATTGTTTTTCATCGACCACTCAGGGTGCAGCCCCCTTAGTGAAATTGCGTGGCAAATTCGATGTCACGTGGTGAAACTGGATCAGAGCATTCCATAAAATGCATCAGATGACCATTTTTGGTAGTTTGTATAGTGGGTGGAGGGGAAGTGGGATGATCTTTTGCTTCCCTATTGTCCCATGAGTCGAGTTATGATAGTGTGGATGCCACATGTTGGCTTTTATTCTACATAATTTAATAACGCTCATAAAATACACTTAGGCCGTTGCATTAAATGGCGGCATGGAGCTCGAAAAATCCACTGGCTCCACTGCATGCACTTTGCGAATCAGTGAATAATTTCACTCGAGCCATGACTAATCAATTCCCACTTAGCTGCGATAAATAATTGGGAAAGGCTTTTGATGCTAGGCCTAGACTGGCGAAAAATCGATTTTCGGGAGCCCAGTTAAACGCCTCATTTAGTCAGTGTTAGGAACGCATCTGCTTCTCAGCTCCTAGCATTTGGATCGCATTTACTCGTTATGGACTTAAGATGCCGCAATTTCCTTGCAGGGGCACTCAGGGATCTTGGTGTTTTTGAGCCTATGAAATGAGCTTTTAACAAGCAAAGATGGCTAATGTAAAAGTTGTAGAGGGACATGTTTTCTTGTCCATGTTTTCTAACTTTACAACTTCTTTATATAACTTTATAAATTTAAAACCCGTATTTGTATTTCAACTCTACTTGCCTAGTATACGAGAATCACACCAGACCTGCAATTAGAGACACACCAGTGACTTGATTACGCATACTTATATTACATGCACTATATAACATGATGAAAAAGGGGGCTTCTCCTAATGGCTCGTATGCTGGAAGTGATTTCAGCTAAATTAATTTATGTGGCTAAGATGAAAGTAGTACATGGAGGACTGTTAACCGTCCTTATCCATGTTTTAAAACTTAACGATATCTTTGTATCTATTTAACTTTATTAATTTAAACCGTATATGTATTTCAAATCTATTTCAGTGTCCTGATTCGACACTTTGGTTAATGTAGCTGTTATAAGCTACTACTGATAATTTTGGCCTTCCTAATGGCGCATATGCTGGCAGTGATTGCCTGCAGTTAGGGGCAGCTAAATTAATTAGTTTTTAGGTTAGTCTAAGTGGGGATACACACCAAAAAAAACACAGAAAAAGTAACCCAACGGCTAAAAAGCATAAGGATAAATTGCGACAACTAGGATGCGTCCTTATTATCTGCTACACAAGAAATGGTAAAACATGTATATTTTGTGAACATTTTTTCAATTCAATTCAATTCAACTCAGTACCCCACAGTCAGCAGATGAATGCCAGGTGGTAGGGGGACAGTGTCTAATCTTAAGTATGTCCCTGAATATGTTTTAGATAATTAGTTTGAAGTTATATCGCCTTAAACCTTAAATTGATAATTTTCGACTTGTGATAATACTGAAGTGGTGGTGCGACTAGACATTACATGTACATGTATTTAAGCTTCTTGTCTACAAGCCAAAAAAAGTTTCTAAAATTATTCCAAGCCACAACGAATTCAGCGTTGTGTACTGGCCAACCAAACTATGCAGCTGATTCATAGAAATCCCTCTCAAATTCAATTTAGAATGGGAGCGATTATTTCCACTTCATAGATTTCTGACGTCACAACTAAATTTTTCTTCATAGAATAGAATTTCGATCATGGCCTACATGCTAAAGCCTATACGGCGTTGCATGCAAATCACCTCGGTTCATTGTGATTGAATTTGCATAATAAAGCAATGTATGTTTCAAGATGATAGAAATCGTTTAACAATTTACACCATGAATGGGTTGGTACTTGTCATTGAAAACAGCTTCTGTTGTGAATCTTAGAGATTGTAGTGTTTTGTGTGGATGCATTACTTCGAATACTTGAAAATCGATGTTTGAAACTACCGCAGCTTCAATGCTCACGTTTTATTCCAACCAGCCTGAGGTCAGGCTGTTCTTATTTGAACCATTCTCTGGAGACTTGCTTGCCAATATGCCAGACTAGCCTCAGGTTAACTGCAGTGCTCTATCCTTTATACCACAACATGATGGCAAACTTCAGGTATGGTGAATTTGTTAAGTCATGTGTGTTGCGCTGTAAATAGTATTTATGGTTTGCCTTTTTGAACCATTTTATCTACTGTGTTTGTATCTGGTTCTTTTTCCTTGGTTTCACTTCTTCTTATTGTTCTCAGAATGGAAGTGGAATCTTTTTCACGTAAATTTATGGATTTCTTAACTTCAGATTTGTATGCATCCTCGATAGAATCCTTGGCTACAACCCCTCACTAGCCTTCAAATCTGCTTATTGATTTTCCCTCAAATTCAGTTCCGCAATTACTTTATTGATTGTCTGAGATTCGCATAATGCGCTCTCGACATCTTCCGATTCAAAAGATTAATTTCTCCATAACGTCGAAACCATGGTGTCTCGGTCCATTCATAATGTCTTTATGCTCACGTACTCGGTCATTGGGGTTGCCATGGCATCTTTGGACAAGACTACGTGCGTTGGTGGGCTATCACCAAATATAAACATCATCTTTGATCTCTTCAAGGGTTTTGGTTAGTCTTGTTCTATCGCTGCCAAAAATCTGTAGCTTTGAATTAGAACTAATACAAGCTCGTTCATGTATACGTAACTCCGTCTTCGTTGAATTCAAATTTTCAAAATTTAGTTAAAATCAATAAAACTCAATATGGGGACCAACTCTGTCTAGCTTCTGATGCGTTCATGACAAGTTTTCGTCAAATCAGGCGTTTTTGTTACATATCATGCGAGTGTTCGAAAACTCGTATCATGTCGCAAATAATTACATAAGTACACGCAATACATGTACTGCCAACTGAATGAATTTTTAAAATGATTTTCAAAAAATATTTTTGATTTATTTTTTAATAAGCAAAGGTAAAGATAGCTGATGTTGCTAAGTGATTATTTATGACACCTGTTGCCCCCTAACGAGTAATTAGTCTCCAACTGAATTGACATAAATCTTTAAGTGGAATTTTGTTATGTCCATGAACTGTTAAGTGACGTTACCATAATCTTGGCCCTATTCGAGAAACGTGTACAAGTATCAGTATACAAGTTAAAAACGTATGGTCTAGAAAAATGTGGGCTTGTAGTATTGTGTTCCACCAATTATATAAACAACTTGAAATTATTAGTAATTTTTTGCAATTCAAATTAAATATACTTGTAACTCAGAAGTGTAGAAAATTTGATGTGGAACACAAACACAAGTATACGTATTACTACATTACTCCAGGTACAACTCCATACCTTTGTGAACTAGTGCCCTGGGCAGTTTACAATCAATAGATGGACTAGAATAGCCATGGCTGCGTCTGGCCGTGTTTCTGTCCAGGTTTTCCAGACTTTAACTTCCGTTTGTGATTACTGCACAGGATTTTTAAAACATTTCTCCTAATCTGTTTGTAGTCACAATGAAACTTAAAAGGAGTGCGTGTTCTAGTCTCCCTGTAACCATTTTCAGTATCGTTGTTGCTGTAGCTATTCCTACAAGCGTCCACTTCTATTAAGTTCGGAAACAGCAACCTCCCTTCCGTTAATCCATTTAGCTTCGTTTGCCCAGTTTTTTCAAGCTGATTCAGCCTTGACATGTTGCTACTTCTGGATACACACTATTGATTTTCTTCTCATTTTTCTTGTTTTTCGTTTTTTCCCTCCAACATCCCTCCCTACCCCCGGAATTCCTATCTAATAGATGTGGATGCCATTGGGAACGATACCAGAGATCCGCGCTTGGTTTTCGCTGGCGTCGAAGTCGAGAGTGCTAGCGCTGCAGCTGCCAGCGGCGCTCCGGCTCCTGTCTCTGCCACCGCCGACGCCGACAGCGACGACCTCAGCCCTGATTCCATGGAACTCATCAAGCTGGTGCTGCTGGGAGCCTCAGCCGTTGGAAAAACATCCATCATTCAGGTCAGCTCAATTTGCAATTTGAAAAACTACAACTTACCGGTACATGTAGACTTTAGTTTCATGTCAGGTTAAGAGTGAGCCTTTCACTCTGCCCTCTGGTGGACATTTTGAGCCTCATCTCTTGTTCCACATAGGAATGTATCAATAGACCTGCTTTAATTTATAATCGGGGTGTCTACCGGTCATGGAAGTCATGGGAAAGTCATGAAATGAGATTCAGGTCATGGAAGTCATGGAAAGGTCATGAAATCTACAACATGGTCATGGAATTTCTGGCTTTTCATTGATTCATACAATAAAAATTTGCTTTTAAATTCTTCATTTGTAACCCATTTCCGAAAACAAATTTCGCCAATGGCGTGTTTTCCATAGCCAATAATCATGTCGCCACAATTGTAGATAATGTTTCTGTAAATCGCTGTTTAGTCATGACATAAAACTTGAACGACCCCATATTCTAATAGGCATGAAAAAAATTTGAAGTTATTAAAAAGGTATGAATTTGCAATGCCAAATCCGGTAGATACTATGCTAGCACGAACCCGAATTGGAATTCCGATACGTGGGATTTTGAATTTTACGTCTTTGTGTGTATTTTATAGAAACTATTATACATGCACGTGTCATTTTCTAGGCAAGGGTTTTAAGTATATTGAATGTATAACTCGAAACGCCCAATAGTCGCACCAGGCTTCCCACAGAACCTGGGAATCTTTAGAAACCTTGGAAATTTAGGGGGGATTTTGAATTTCTTCAGGCGAAGTTTTTAGGAAAAGGTACCCATTGCACAATGAAAGAGAACCCTAATATGGTGGACCGGTTCTGTCTATTTGGCTTCAGTACGATAAGATTGAAATTTGCTAAATTAAAATCCCGAGCATCTGAGTAGTTGTAATTAATTGTGTGAATTCCATTATTATACTATGTAGAAATTCAATGATTGTCGTCCTTACTTTTCATATATACTGGCCAATGGGAGAACTAAAAGGGCATGGGAAATAAAGTTTAACCTGTGAAATCTGGGAAAATCCGGAAATATTGGTTTACTATGGCATGCCGACTATCTTGGGAATTTTTAAATAGAATTCAGTTAATTATGACGTTTGCTATTTATTTACCCTAAAATCGTCAATTTCTATGGGGTGTTAGTTTATTATAGTGCGTCAACAGTTTATTCATGTCGCGCTTAAAAACAATACTTCATAATATGATGAAACACTCCTCTAGTTATTGTGGCGAAGTTTTTAGGAAAAGGTGCCCATTGCACAATGAAAGAGAACCCTAATATGGTGGACTGGTTCTGTCTATTTGGCTTCAGTACGATAATATTGGATGGTGGTGAGAATCAGAAATTGTGTGCACAAGACTGAATGGCGCCCTGATGACAATTGCCTGCTGAAGTTAAAGACCCACCACCTTAAACCTTGCGCAATTTCCGGCGACGCTAAGCTATTTCCAGGGTCTCAAACTGACCGTCTGGGTCAGAAGTTGGTCTAGAACGCCATTCGAGATTAGAAATATGAAACTGTAGTTCGAAACAGTTTAAAAAGGTCTGGATATACTTCCATGACTCTTTATACTTGTACCATGTGAATGTGGTGGGTATATAAGAGCTCGAAATGGCAGTTTTGGATAGTAGATTATGGTTGAAAAGTAGTTAAAGCTGACTTGTACAATGACTTCGACCATAAACCCGATGCATTGCCGCTTAGTGTCTTGTGCAATTTCCGGCGTGAACCATCCTAGGTCTTAAACCAACCAAACCACCTTCAATTGAACCTAAATACATGTATATATTGTGCTTCCCCAGAAATCAGATAAATAACTTGACCATATTGGAATATACAGAAACGTATATAGCACGTAACCACCAGCTGTTCCACCAACTGATTGCACGAATGATGCTTTGAATTTCAACGAGGAAAGACTCGCACAATTTCCAGCACGGCCACCGCTTTAACTGACAGCACTGAATCCCAAATTTCCAGAATGTTATCAGAAATAATCTGTAACGTCGAGATGGCCCTCCAAAATTCGTTCCTAGCATGAAAATGTTCAAGTACAGAAGCCAAATCATTTGAAAACATTAGTGCAATTAACTAAAGCAACTAGTCGTTGCTTTATTTCAACTTAGAGCCGAGTTCTGATAAAATCCAAGAAAATCACTAAAATTCTCGTCTTTCTCGCCACGATCTCTTACAGCAATTCGTGTGGAACGAGTTCGCCGAGGAGTACAGCCCGACGGACAAGAAGGAGACTTACTACCCTTCGGTGATCATCAACGACCACCTGTACGAGCTGAAGATCATCGACATCCCGGTCATTCCCTACTTTCCGGTCAACTCGCTGTACGAATGGACGGACTTCCGGTTCTACGGCCTGCGCAACGCCACAGCCTACATCCTGGTGTACGACCTGAACGCCCTGGAGACGTTCCAGTACATCAAGACGCTGAGGGACCAGATCTTCGAGAGCCGGGACATGCACAACGTGCCCGTGTTCGTGGTGGGCAACAAGCACGACCTGTGCTCCACCAGGGACCGCAGGGACATCGTCAGCCTGGTCAAGAAGCAGTGGAAGTGCGGCTACACGGAATGCTCGGCCAAATACAACTGGCACATCGTCACCATGTTCAAGGAACTCATGAAGACCATCGACTACATCGACTATGGACAGAAGACACACAGTTCGCCAGGTCTGCAGGGCATTTCTGGCGCCATCCAGCGGAATAAGTGCATCATCCTTTGATTTTGGTCAACCTGAAATTTGTGACAGATGCTCAGTTGGATCGCTGATCCCCTCCAGTCCGGACGCACGAAGCACTTCCGGTTGGGATTCGCAACCGGAATTCGACTTCGATTTCCGCCTGGACCGGACGCCATTACGGAATTCCTCTCGATTATCATCGATGATTGGTAAACAACCATAATTGTCCATCTCACGTGCGAACGCCATTTTGAAAAGTCAAGAGTCTGCAAGCCAGCGTGAAGACGAGGGTTGGAATTTTGATAGTGGCAACACATCTGTAAAGTCGCAGTAGGAAGCCACACGATGATGTTGATTATGTCAAATGTTAGTTTGACTATCCAGCATATTTCATGGTTGGACATACGCTTATAACTTAATGCGCATGCGCAGTAACAAAATGAACTTTGGTAGTTGATAACCACCGGTCCAATTCCAGTGCCAATGTGCGATGAGTCCCATGCGCATTTGCACTGTACTATAGACCGATATACTGGGTTGAGATGTTGATGCTCATCTTGTATACGCTATGGTGTCCCTCATTAAAGGCCCTTGCCCATATTGTAACTGTTTTACGAGTCCTTGATGACACTGTCGGGCAGTAGTATGGCATCTGGCATTTTCAATTTTTACCCAATTTAAAAACAAATATCGTGACTAGACTGGCGGGTGGCAAATACTAAAGTTCACATCGTTACTGCTCAGGCGTATTAAGTGTTGAGATATCGAGCAGGTCTATCACCATGACTTATGGTGGATAGTCCAGCCAACATTTGTCATAAGCAGTCTTAAGTGGCATCAGAGTATTGTTTCCCACAATGATTCTACAGATGTATGTCACTAACATTCCAACTGTCGTACCTGAGTTTGCACTCTGCAGGCCAACTGTTGAATGGAGCTGAAAGTGAGTTCATTCTGTATTTGAATATGGATAGTTTTAGAATGTCTTCATGATCGTTTACTGCAATGATACCGGTGTTAAGTGTAGAATGTTTTCTGAAACGAAAGTAGTTCCTGTTATCTTTTGGAAAACAATGTAGCCGAGTTGACTGAGTGCGTTAAATCCACGAACCATTCTGTTTTTGGCGAAATCAGAATGGTTCGTAGATGTACCCACCTTGTTAACTCGGGTTACAAAAACTTTTCAGTGGCGTTAATGTAACCTGTTCTACAGGATACAACGTGTTGCTATGTCGCCGGAAAACTGGAATGTTCTTAGAATTCACCAACTTATGATAAATAGGATTAACGGGCTACAGGATACAAGACAATGAAGTCTGTAGCCGGGGAGTGACGATCAATGAAACCAAGCTTGAATACAACTTACAATTCCTAACAAATGTCTTTAAAATGCATGTTGTTGCACAAAATGAACCAACTTACATGTAGTTGGAAATGTTTTTGGGCCATTTTTAACCAGTGTCATTAATGCCTAAATTATGAAAAACTTAAGTGGTTGCAACGGGGTACCTCAGCCACATTTGATATGCGATGTCCCCAGAATGTTAACAAGGAGTGGATAACTATTTCCAATAATAGATATTGGCAATTTTTTACGAAATTTGCAGGAAGGTTAATAATGACTGTATTTAGCCCACAATTCCCCAGAAGTGTTTGATGTATTCTCAGAGAACGATTGAAGAGTTGCCTAACTGTTAAGAATTTGCCAATTTCTTGTCTCTTTGGTAAATGCTGGATGACTGCATTTATTGGGGTGTTTTGGTTAAGTCGGACTGCTGTCGAATAGCAGTACACCATATATATGCAACATTCCAACGAATTCTTCGATTTGAGAAAAAAATTCCAACGATGACGCTGCTATGCATTCATTGCTTTAAGTTCGTATCCCCCTTTCACAGACGACAATCTTCACAGAAATGCATTTGATGACGTGCTCGGCACCAAGTTTTATTGACTCAAACGTAGTCTGCCCTGATATAGTACATGTAAAATGTTACCTTTGTGCAGATTTTGTTGACTTTTTGCCTTTATATAAAAAAGCCCTGGCCCTTTGACGTCACGAGCAATAGTTCTGTGAAAAGGTATTCCAAATGTCGACAGTAGAGAGGAAATTTGTCACATGACCTAGTATTTCTTTAGCATGATCTTCGTTTTGTTATTGATTAAGTTACATGTACATGTATGCCATTTCTTGTGATTTCGACTTCTTAAGCAATTGTAAGAGCTATTTTTTTACTTATTTAATAGCATCTTAAATTTTAATATCCTCAGCCTGCAAATGTTTATGCGAAAAATTTCCTCTAGCTAATAAAACAACAATGGCTGTATTAAGGATTACCTCTATATGGCCCATTTATCGACAACTAAGAATAATGAACTTGTCAAACAGTAGACAATCATTGTTGATTTTAATTGTTCCCCCGTACCTTAATTGCCACATTTATTTAATCCGGGCATTGGGCCTTATGAATAAAACTGATCAGAAGCTCATTCTCTCACGTTATTGGTCAAAAATGAGAGCGAGTGTAGATATGATATAAACGGTTGATGTATTAAATTGTAAAGCTTGTGATGATTTTAAATAAGTTTCGAATCACAAAATTGTTATCAACATTATGATTAATATCATTTTACTTTAATTTAGTTGAGTTTACAATTTTTTCTATTTACAAAATCCTTTCAACCATACATAACAGTAATTTGTTACTTTGAATTTGCTCAAAAATAATATCGGTAAACATTTGTTTGGGCTTTCACTTGGAAACATTATGCTCAGAATCAAAACTTTGCAATAATCACCAGCTCATTAACATCTTCAGAGATAGATTTGTAAATTTGAAGTTTCTATGACATCTGATGTTCCCATTTCAAAGCATGAACCAACTACATGTATTTATGTTATACTAAACTGATCGAGGGAATTTGTCCTCCAAGTATTGATTTCGAAGTGTGTACTGTTTGATGCATATACTTGTACCGGCAGATCATTGAGTATTATTGGACAATCAGGTGAACAAATTTGAAATACAAACATGTATATGGCAATCTTACGTTGTCCAAACCAGTCTGCAAAAATCAATGTTAACAGTAGAAAGGTGAAAAGCTTTTAGAATATTTTGATTTTTTTAGGAAGCCTGTAAGCAATTTTTCTAATTTGTCGTCGCGTTCATGGTTTACATCTGTTTTCGTTTGGTTATCATTTACCCATGAATTGTGATTATTTGTGCATAATAGTGAAACAAAATGTTTGTGATAAAAAGACAGTTTTATTGAGAAATTGTAACAAATGTTTTAATAGAAACGAATTGAAATGTGGTTTCTTAGAAACGAGATTCACAACATGCTCCGCTGAATACAGGGTGAGGCAAAAAGATGTTAACAAATGGGTGTTTAATCACTTTAAATTACAAGGCAGGGATTTGGTTACAGGGTTTCAATTTTGCACCCATACCTCTCAATGCACTTATGGAGTCTGTCCATTGTCGTTTGTAAGGTCCTCTGGGTCATTTCGACAGGAATTCCAGCGATGACGCGAGTGATGCGGTGTTTCAGGTGTTAAATCTTTTTGCCTCACCCTGTATAATGTCTGGAAATTTATTGTGGCACAACAATTTTGATTGTTAAGACGTCTCAGTAAATTAATAGAAAAGTTGCATTTGTTATCTATTTTTTGGCTACAAATGCCTACGACGTTTTCGTCATGTTTAATATTTATTTTGCATGAGCTGGTGATCTGGCTTTGCAAAAAAATTGCCATCAAAATACACCTAAAATCAACTATTTATGGTAATTTTGTAATGCTTACATGTACCTTTCAATGCTTTTTTATATTTCAAGACCTGCAAATTTCCCATCTGATCTGGGTCGATCTATGTTTGTTTTAAATTGCCTGCAAATTTTGAAAGTGACTGGAAAACCTGGAAAAGTCGGGAAATTTAATTGAAGATTCGGCCGTCGCCCAGCCTAATCTAACCTGATCAGACCAGACCTAATCAGAGCTACTGTATATCACCTGACCTAACCTTAACTTACTGGGTCCAATTGTGCAAAAACATTGAAAACAATGAAAAATGTGCAAGGTAAAAACATGTAGCATTGCAAATTACTGGTCCGAAAATTCTGGGGGTGGTGGCCCAAAAAATACACAGATCTTTAATGGCTCTTTAATAAATATGCTTTTAAAATATTTTGGAAAAGTACATTATTTATTATTATTATTATTGTATATTATTAGGTTAAATAAAATAATAGCAATTTGATAATTTGATCATTAGTGGAATTTCAATTTCAAACGATGACATTGACGAAAAAAATTCAAATTGAACGAAGTTTGTTTGCGAATCAGATCAAATTTTTAACAATCAAAACACGTAGCCTATTAATTAAAGCAGGGTTCATGCCGTCAGAGAAAGTCAGGGAAATCTTGACATTTTGACCATTAAGTCGGAAATTCAGGTAGTATTAGAAGGTAGTATTAGAAAAGCTGTATTTGTGATTTACTTTTTCTAAAAATTTCGCCTACGGAGTTTTTATTATCATTTGTTATAATTATAATTAATTTTCCTTATGAAAAATTCACCTAATATGCATTATTTTTGTTAACAAAATTTCACCAATGGTGTTTCCGTTATTACGAAGAATTTTTTAATATTTTAAAGAAGTCCTCAAAAATGCAGTGTTAGAGATCTAGTGGTTTCAACCACTAGTGTTCGCATCCTTCCTTATTCATATTAATGCATTAAAAATCCAATATTTCTTGTAATTATTCAAAAATTTAGCCTATGGCAGTCTATGTTGCAGATAGTCAATTTTTATTACATGTGACATTTTTTATTTTATAAGTCAGGCAAATTAATCAGATTTGTCAGGGAAAGTCAGTGAAATCGAGTTGCAAATTTTGGTATGAATCATGAAGTATTGCAGTAAGTGTAAATTTTCTGGAAAGTAATGGATTATTTAAGTACATACTGAATCTAAAATTGGTGATAACCAAACACAATTTTTATCCAGAGTTTAATAACTCATCATTTGGTATACCAACTCCCCCTGAAGGGGCGTAATGTATTGCACGTAATACTCGAACATCCCCAGCTTATGTTGACAAACTTCTTGGGTGTTTCCGGAATCCAATTATTTCTGGAAACTTGTTTTTCGCGTATCAGTTGAGTTGCTAATACGATCACCTTCGAGGGAAGTATGACACTTCATCAGAGGAGTGTCGCCTTTTGGCATCAGTACGCACGACACTGCATGCAGAAAAATTATATAACTTGGCAAGAATGCACAAGCTTGCCACAAAAATCCTACCCATTATAGCAACTTCTGTCCCTGCTGAAAGATTTTTTCCCCAAAGATGGAGCCACAATTACAAAGGACAGATACAGATGTACAGAAAAAGATTAGATAGGCTTGACGTTCTTGGTTCATTGAGTAACAGTTATTGGGATTTGTGAAGTAGTTTGAAATTGTCTTAACTTTTATTTCAGGACTTAATTTTTGCCCAATTTTTGATTAAATATATCGACGAGGTAAAAAACAGGACGACTACTTTTTTAAAATTTTCTTTCCCGCATCTCTACGGGCTGGCGCTGTTGGTCGAGAGGTAGCGCACTGGCCTCTCGACCCAGCGATGCGGGTTCGCTCCTGGCCGAAGTCAGCGGGAAAAGTTTGGGCATGCACTTTCCCCTGTGTGGCAGCTCTTTCGGATGAGTTTAAACCAAGGTCCAGTTTAGATCCCCCTTGCTCTCTGCACGTTAAAGATCCCTCAGGGGGACGTATTCAACTAACGTTTTGAACTAGCAATTTGAACTGTTTACTACCATGGGGCCGCAAAAAAGCATCTGAATCACATGTGCTTCTGGAATCCATTTCTAATCTTACTTTCACTAAAACATCAGACTTAATTTACACTAATTCAGCCTGTCCAGTCCTAAGGGACATTTCCCTTCTTGCGTTTGTCTCTCATCTGAATCGTGTGACTCCCTCATGTTGACAGAATGGCTTTTTATCCTTTTCCCACTGTGCTGTTTTTTAACTGTTCCCCCTTCATATTGGCGCAGGTGGCCCAGAGGTAAGCGCACTGGCCTCCCAACCCACCTAATGGGGTTCACTCCCTGCCGAGGTCAGTGGGGAAAAGTTTGGGCAGGCGCTTTTCCCTGTGTGGCGGCTCTTTCCGATGAGTTTAAACCGAGGTCCCGCGTGGATCCCCCTTGCTCACGTTAAAGATCCCTCTGGGGGCGTATTCTCCCATATAGACAACATTTCCAGGTGGACAGTCTGTCCCCTGGTGTTTGTGATAGGCCCTCGTGGGCGCAAATATACCAATGTTACAAATCTTACAAGAAACCAACCATATTGACACATACACCATAGGTAGGTTTCACTGTATCGCCAACGGCGAAGCTCGTCATACACCCTGTAGATGGTAAGCCTGCTAATGGAACTGATATCGAGTTTTAGAAAGTATCCCTTCCAAATAACAAGGTTGGGGAGGATCCGCCCAATGAATGAGTCGAAACTGTCTTATCGCGAGACTAGCTTCATCCGCAATATCTTTGCAATTTTCTGTTTGTTTGTCGTCCTCATTGGGTTGCCAAGCGCGCCACTTGCGCACCTGTTGAGTCAACAGAGTGCAAAGGTGGGCCTGATCAGGGCAGTAATCTTTCAGGGAACCGTTGCAGTTACTGTTGACATGCACCAGAGGTTCGGTTGAAGGTCCAACCCCATGGGCGTCACGTGACCCCTTTCTCTGAAACAGTCTAAGGTGCGTTTCCTTTTCCGCACGCCCCCAAGCATCGATTTCGTTCCACATTTCGCGTTTTCTGTTGTCAATGTTCATGGATACATCAAGGGAACAGCACGTCTGACCAAGACTACCTCGTAAGCCATGCGTTCTAGTCTTTTGTTGATATCCTGCGATTTTTCACTTAGGGCTGGTCAACACTTGCTGTTAAAATATTATTGATCAACAAAAGTTGTACGTGACTTGTTCAATTTCTGTTCAGTTCTAACGATTCAACTTTTGTCGATCAACAATTATTGATCGACAAATGTTGTTCGAGCATTGTTCAATTTCTGTTCACACGTTTCAACCACTTAAATTGTATGCAACTTTCAGTTGATTTCCTGGGATTTTTCACTTAAGGCTGGCAAACACTTGCCGTTAAAATATTATTGATCAACAAATGTTGTACGTGAATTGTTCAATTTCTGTTCAAATAGTTCAACATAAATGTATGCAACTTAAACCACGTTCTCACTACTCAATTTTTGTCGATCAACAATTATTGATCGACAAATGTTTATCGAGAGTTGTTCAATTTCTGTTCAAACGTTTCAACAAAAATTGTATGCAACTTACAGTTGGTTTCCTGGAATTTTTCACTTAAGCTGCGTTCTCACGAGTCAATTTTTGTCAATCAACTTTCGTTTGAAAGTTAATTGAAATGTGAGAACACGCTTTTCAACAGAATTGAATCCGAGTTGGTCAATGATTGGTTGAATCGAACAAAGTTGACCATCCATCAACTTTTGCTTTCAACTTGCTCACTTCGTTACTTTTAGAGCACGTAAACAAACACAATTCCAAATTGGCACGCGCACGAAATCGAATTTTTATCCAGAATCGTGTTCTATTCCTCTTTCGAGTTCCATTTAAAACGAATTTGGGAAAAATACAGCAAGCATACTGTACATGTAATTGCGCTCGACGCCATCTTCAACTGTAAGTTGCATACATTTTTATTGAAACGTCTGAACAGAAATTGAACAATTATTGGTCAACACTAGCACGTGAAACAAATTTGTGGCAACATGTTTGCGGAAAAAGACATTTCCTTTGTTTGCTAGTAATGTGGACACTATGTTTGTGGAAACATGTTTCCTCGTTCTGGAAAATATTTTTGCTGAATCATATTTCCCGAGAAACATGTTTTCGAAAAATGTTTGCTAGGTGTGGACAAGGATGCGTGGACGATGTTTACCTTTGATAATGCGGGAGTGAATCACAGGTGTTCGACTGGCGAGTGTGTCTTCGAGATTCGACTCTCGAAGGCACTTCCGGTGAAGCCAAGTAACGGTGTCAAGTTTCGACATCACCGCGGAGTGACATGGACGGAAAAGAGTTGGGCTGACACTCGTCCCCGGTCAATACGTGCCAGTTGCGTGCGGACTTTAGCGACGTTAAAATAAGAAAGAGTCATGCATGCAAAAATGAGGGTGAAGGGAAGCCGTTTGAAGGGGATTCCCCATTTCCTTTCACTGAAAGGATTTAAAGGGGTGAATGGCAGTTGGGTAATGAATTCTGCCTGAATCTTCCTAGAATTTAGACCGTAGTGACCCTTACGTCATCGTGCCATTTCTACATTGGCTGATGGTACCTCTGGCAGCGAATATATCGGAGTGATATCAGAAGATGAGTATTATATCGATTTTTGCATCATTAACGCAAGTTTGTAGCAGAAAACAACGCATGGCCGGCGTATTGTGTAACCAAATTAAGGGTCATTACGCGGAATTGATCGTGTTATTAGGTGAGGCCTTTTCCAGCTGTTAAAGCTGACCAGTGGCCAGATGATGGGGAAGCCATCCGTTAAATAATTAAAAAATGAGCTTATATACATATAAAAACGAGTTTTGATAGTTTCTGGTCTTCCAAATGCCTTCTTTGTCAGCTGGACATTGTAATTAACGTTTCCGTGGAAACATGTCTGTGCTAAAAATCTTTCCAATTTACCTGCTTTTATAATACCAAATACAGGGTTGGTACCCACCTGGAAAGTCAGGGAATGTCAGTGAAGAGAAAAATTGTCAGGGAAAATTGGCGTTTTTGCCAAAAAGTCTGGGAAATTTATTATAGGAATACTGGCCTGAGCTGCTTTTGAGGGTTGGGGAATTTATGAGTTGCCCATTTGACGAATATGCAATTGCACAAGACTTAATGGACCTGCAAAAAAAGAAACAACGTTTAAATTGAGCATACTAAAAATGGAATTGTCCAGACATTTGTAGTACAGCTGCAACAATGTCTTAGTCGGTAGTGATTTTCAAAATTTTTGAAACCGGCAAAATTTATTTTTATGCCAGGGAAATTACATGGGTTTGTCAGGGAAAATCAGGGAAATTTGATGGGTTTGTCAGGGAAAGTCAGGGAAATTAATTTGAGAAGGTTGGTACGAACCATGCAATACATAAAAATCTATCAAAATTAAACAGCGCGGTTTCGACGGTTTCTGCAGTGGATTGTGGGATCACGTACGTCAGTACGTCGAAACCGTCGAAACCGCGCTGTTTAACATTGTAGATAAACTTAAAGTGTTCCAGAACAGCCATATAGATGTCCTAGCATTTCCATGGTTGTTAGATTTTAAGCCGACCCCCCCCTTCCCCGGCCATTTGTTGACCAACATTTTTACCCAAGTTTTTCAAGCAGTTCTTTGCATATTAAACTCGAAATTCCCATTTCCGATTTTCCACCGAATTTCCACACAAAGTATAGGCACGCCCCGTTTTATCTCGGTCTCAGATTACCAACATACCCCGGTTATACGTCAGATGCCCCGCTTTTGCAGTGATTTATGAATTATTTTTTTTATCAAAGGGTGTCTTGTGTGAATTTATCAATCAGAAACGGTCTACTCTCATTCTGTGTTGCCTAAAATGGCAAAACAAAGTGAAAACTAGAACATAACCCCCTACAAGTGTATGAAAACAGCGTAAAAAAAATGCTTCGCTTTACGTCACCCGCCTGGAACCGAACCAGAAGTAAGAGCAGGGCAACCCTGCACATGTTTCTTACCTTGATATTTTTACGTTTGTCATGGATTTTATTTCAGGTTTTATTCCTCGTGCATTTAAATGTATAGCATGCACTTCCCCAAAAATCGTTCAGCGTTTAATTTTAGTCCGTCATTTTTGCCTCGTCCATCTTTTCTCTCCCGCGTTTATCTCAACCCCATCAGCGTTCAATCAGCCGCTGCTGCGTTTTTGAATCTCGCCATTTTTTTCCATCTTTCAAATTAATACTCTGGGGGGTGCTGAGTTTTTTGATCGACTTGACCATCTGGTGCGCCCATTAACCACGGCGTCTACCTATATTTGCCTGGCTAATATTTTCTATTAATTCGCGATAATTACATGGACCTGCCATAGCAAAAAAAAACGTCCTTCTCATCCCCTCCACCCTCACCTGCACCTCATTCGCTGCTAGAAATTAATTGGATGAGCTCTCGAAACTGAAATTCCGAAACTTTGCGCATTTTGCGTGCATCCTCGTCCACTCCTAATTGCTAGGGCGACGTAATAACTGCGTGTTTTAGTTGCGGTTTACGCGAAAATTACATTTAATTTCTGCCGTAAAATCCGTGCCTGGCTTTACGACCTGCCAGGACTCGGCAGGCTACTTTTCACGAACAATCCCAGCCTATTGTGCTTCGCTATAACCGAATTATTAAAAGCGATTAAAATGACCGAGAGCGATTCTAGTGTAATGGGAATACTGTACATGTACAATTGTACATAGCGCGTTTGACCAAATAATATTCTAAGTGAAGGTGGTGCAAATGTGCAAAGGCACTGCACGGTCAAATCCGGATAAGTGGAAATCGACCCAGCTAGGAAAATTATCCACTTACACGGTTATATCGCATGCGGTTCGAGTTATTATTGCCTGGAGTTTTTCTCGGAACTGTAACTTGAACAACTGAAGGCGGTCTCAATGTGGTATTAAACGAATCTCCTCAATTTAAATTATTAAAATTTGTCTTTTAAATAATATAAGTAGACAGAACTGCACCTGCATGAAATTTAACAACATGCCAAATTATTGAGGCTTTTGACAATTTTGTCCATCTAGGAATGTCATTGAGAAGACATTCAAGTATTACGCATGTCATCATCTTAGAAGAGGGGTGTTAGCCAAAATACCAGATTTTGACAATTTTGTCAATCTAGGAATTTGAATGAGGAGACATTCAAGTATTGGGCCATCATCTTAGAGGAGGGGTTTGAGCCAAAATACAGGATTTCGACAATTTTGCCCATCTAGGAATGTCAATTCGGAGAAATTCAAGTATTATGTCATCATCTTAGAGGAGAAGTGTTAACCAAAATTATGACATACTGTACATGATGTAAGTGAGGTGGAAGAGGGAAGGTGGGCTTGGCCTAATGTGGGAGGGGATTGCAATATAATAATCACTAGTATTGCAAGAAATGTCGCCCCCTACATTTTGCCCTATGTTATTACCATTTATGAACAAATTTTTAATTAATTATTTCTTGGTAACTAGGCATACAACCGTACATGTACATGTATTTATGATCTATTTTTTTAAATCCATCAATTTAAAATTTTTAAAAATCGATTTCAAATTTTTTTTGGGCCAATGATGACTAGTGTTGCCAACGGGGAGCAAGATAATAACATTTTTTCGATGACATAATACTTGAACGTCTCCTAATACATGTACATGTTAGTGTATGTACCGGTACACGTTCCATTTTACAGTCCCCAAGCATAGGGTAAAATTTCATAACTTTCCGCATACCAATTGCAGGGTTCATACCGCCAGGGAAAGTCAGATAAATGAAATGTGGTCAGGGAAAACGTTCAAAAAATTTTGAATTTCAATTTTTTGACATTATGGAATCAAACGTGTTGCTGTTGCACATGAAATTACAAAAAAATATAGTTAATTGATGTGTTGCAAATATGGTTAATTTTACTTAAATTGACATTTTATTTGATAAGTTAGGGAAATTATTCAGATTTTGTCAGGGTAAGTCAAGAAAATTGTTGTAAGTTTTGGTATGAACCCTGAAGTAGTATATAGGGTGACCGGAAACTGCGAATTTTATCCTCCATCGATCGAATATCTGCAATTGGTTATCTGCATATACAATGTATGAGTATGCAGTGTACAGTGTGTCCTAACGTTTAGCATCTAAATCACATTGATAAACAACTCGAATAGCCTAATTAAAAACCTTTTTGGTAACCACGAGATGATATCAATGACGAGTTCTTCCCACTCGACCGAAAGAGTCGCCCACACATGTGCAGCGTTGATAACAACGACTCTCCAGTTTGCGGTGATAGAAGGGCTTGCTAGCCTTTGCCACATTTTCTGATGTCACATTGCAGTCACAACGTGTGCAGTTCTTTGCAAAAGCAGTGTGAAAATGGTGACGTATGTAAGGGTGGGTGGGCCGCTCGTTCCTTTATCTCGGACACCACATAAACGTCCGCTCATCCATCGTTCGTCGGCTATCAGGGTGACACTGGCTCGACATGGACCATACATCTCGAAACCAGTTTTTAGATGGAAATAAAGTGCGTATGCAAAATTGGCAAGAAAAAAAACGCGCGTCTTGGAGAAAAAAGTCCAAAAAGTATGGAGCTCCAGCAAAAAAAAATGGCAAAAGGTCCATTAGTTGGACGCTGGTTCCATTGAATGTTCCGCAGCAGAGTGATCGCTGCCCAGTCGGTCAGTCACATGACATGCAAATCACTCACTCCGCTTTTCTTTTCTTACGGGCTTTTCCTTCCCCTGAATGCCACTATTCAAATGAGGTTTTCTCATTCCTATACTCACCCGCACATATATTTAACTCTCTTTCTTCGGATCTCATTCTTTGCGGATTTTTTCGCGTTGCACAGCGAATAAATTGGCAGCCAGTCCCCTTTTTATTTTCCGAAACGTGGACTGACCATCCCACCACTGATGGACGGTCATCGTTACCTTTAGTTCGCTGACCTAAAATATTTCTCCAATTGTGTAACCTAGCAAACGATACAGAAACATTAATGAACGACCCTCTTTGCATTTGTTCGCCCCATTATACAGGGTGTTTAGAAAAGGACACAAACCTAAATGTAAAGTAGTACAACTTTGGCTCTGATACCTTTCATGGCAAAATATTAGGGACTTAGCGTTTTATTCGCCGAAAACTTTGGCCTAGGAAAACTTGTTTGCATTATGTCATAGCCGCCATTTTTTCTGTGTTTTCGGGGAAAACTCCTTTCGGTCTACGAATAAATCGGTTTTATTCGTAGGCT